>WBZZ01002185.1:75000-105000 GCA_019918135.1 Paulinella micropora
TGGCGTCGATTAGTTTTCGACTGCTTCAGTGTGCCTTTGAGTGGATGGACGTCTGGTGATGGCAAGGGCGCTCAGTGGGCCACCTGGGAGATTCGCAAAGATATCACTGCACCCTGGTCTTTGCGATCTTTCAAACAAGCCTTTCGTTTTCCTGCCGGTCAAGAAAAACAAGTCGCAATCAGAAAGGACACCCCCAATCGCTATGAGGTGGAGCTTTTGTCAGCTGAGCTTTGGGGTCAATTCTTAATCGGAGGAGACGCGTCGTTTACGGTACATTACAAGGCAGGATTCAAGAAAGCAATTATGCTGCTCTTTGGGGAGGGCAGAAAGAAACTTAATTCCAAGGAGAAGAAGGCGTGGGCAGCGGAGCACCCCAACGTTGAAGTCCCTGAGTCCATTCCTTTTTTCTTTGGCCCTCGTGTGGCCTACACACGGCATGAAAAAACACTTTTGAACAAACCATTAGAGGAGCCCTCTCTAATAAAAAAAACAACAAAACAAACCGGTAATTTATACATAGTCAGCGTGCCGGAATCGTTTGAGGGGGCTTTAGATATGTGGAGAGTGGCGGAGAAGTGGAGGGATGTACGGTCTCTCTCTCTCTATATATATATATGTATATATAATATATATTATATATATATATATATATATATATATATATACATGATATGTACACACACATACATATATATATGTATTATAGTGGCAGGAACAAAGACAGGCTTGTAAAAATCCATTGGTACGGTCACGCCTCCAAAAAAAGTCAGCAACTGGATGCGAGATTGCGCCTGTGGGATTTGCCAGGGGGAAAGACTTTGTGGAAGTGGCGGCATGGCCCTCTTTTGGAGTGGGAGAAAGAAGAGAAAGTCTTAGAGGAGGAGGCAGTGACCATTGCCAAGTCAAGAATTCTATTTACCTTCAAAGAGTTCGAGCGTGTTGGGGCAGGCCAAAAGGTAAACAAACTTCCCTCCACCGTTCAGGAATTTATCGCCTCGCACGTTACGTCCAAGTCACTCAACTACACTCATGTCTCGGGGACCTTGTCAATCCGGGGACACAAACAGTGGTTCCAGGGGGAGGAGGTTGAGGCGGTTCAGGCGGTAGTGGAGCAAGTGGGCACCGATTCGGACACTTCGGACGATGAGTTCTTGGGCCCCAGCACCTCCTTACGTCGCAATGATCGATTGTTGGACAGCAATGTGTCCAGTCGTAGGAGTTCGGTAGCAAGTGTCGTTGGTGTTGTGCGTCGCGGTTCGGTGGCCACCGCTGCGTCCCAGCCTACCCTTTTCGACGACACTCCACTGGACATTTGTCGTCGATGCAGCGTTTCCCCTGCGTCGACTCGCTTTTCCCCTGCGTCGATTCGCTCTGCCTCGCCCGCGCAGCCTGTCACTCCTCAGGCAGAAGACGATGACTAGGGGGTTTTTTTTTTTTAAAATTTTTTTTTTACTTTCTCTCTCTCTCTTATTAATATTATTATTATTATTATTATTATTATTATTATTTAGGGAGTACATAGGCCATCGGTCCTTTCCATGGGCTGATTGGTATAAAGCTCCTAGAGTAATGTTCTATGCCGTCACTTCCTTTATTCCACCGATTGGTGTAGAGACTTTCCTTATGGAATGGAGGACTGGATGCACATGGCCTTTTGGCTCAGCAATTGGCAGGAGATACACTATACACTATTATTATTATTATTATTATTATTATTATTATTATTATTATTATTATTATTATTATTATTATTATTATTATTATTATTATTATTATTCAGCCCAATGGCCTCAAGGCGTTAAACTGTGACGCCAACTCATAACCCTTTGGTGGTAGATGCTGGGGAGGGTCGTTGCGCGCGTAAAAGATCTTAAACTCCGCATATGCTGGTTGATAGCCCAGGACCCAGCAGATACCAGATTGTTATGGGTGGGGTTTCGAGGCAGCTCTAGCAACCGCGCTTGGTGTATGCACTTGCACATTCGGTGACGTCTTGCAAGAGGTTGCTGGGACTGCGGAATAACCTCGGCTTAGTGCAGTCTTGCCCTCAGGAGCTCCATCGGTGGCCCCGATCATCAGGCGAGAGACTGACACGGGGGGGTGGAGGACCTCGAACAAGGGTATTGGAGGCTTATGTCCGTTGAGGATATGCCATTAGCTGCATCAGTACGCCTCAGATATAGTAAATCTGCCTTGGAGTGTTGACTGTGACATATTTGAGGGAAATCCCGATGAAAAAACCTAGTCACGCTTGCTAAACAGAGTTCCAGCCCAATGGCCTCAAGGCGTTAAACTGTGACGCCAACTCATAACCCTTTGGTGGTAGATGCTGGGGAGGAGGGTCGTTGCGCGCGTAAAAGATCTTAAACTCCGCATATGCTGGTTGATAGCCCAGGACCCAGCAGACACCAGATTGTTATGGGTGGGGTTTCGAGGCAGCTCTAGCAACCGCGCTTGGTGTATGCACTTGCACATTCGGTGACGTCTTGCAAGAGGTTGCTGGGACTGCGGAATAACCTCGGCTTAGTGCAGTCTTGCCCTCAGGAGCTCCATCGGTGGCCCCGATCATCAGGCGAGAGACTGACACGGGGGGGTGGAGGACCTCGAACAAGGGTATTGGAGGCTTATGTCCGTTGAGGATATGCCATTAGCTGCATCAGTACGCCTCAGATATAGTATTGTTATTATTATTATTATTATTATTATTATTATTATTATTATTATTATTATTATTATTATTATTATTATTATTATTATTATTATGGAGGGGTGCACAGTATGGCACCCCACGGGAAGAGGAGGTGGTTGGGCCTCTTCCCACTGGTTTCGAGGCTATGTCGTTGTGTTGGCTCCGAGGCTATGTTGTTGTGTTGGTTCCGAGGCTATGTTGTTGTGTTGGTTCCGAGGCTCTGTTGTTGTGTGGGTTCCGAGGCTATGTCGATGTGGGTTCCGAGGCTATGTTGTTGCGTTGGTTCCGAGGCCATGTCGTTGTGTTGTTTTTTATAAGACATACACCACGTGGGATCAAAGGGGTATTTACATTCCGCGATCTAGGGGTGGTGACGGGTTTCGAGGCGTCCCAGATACTTACCACAAAACGTCCTCATGCGCTGGCAGACCGCATGAAATGTCTGCTACCCCTGTGAGTACCTCCATGCGGGACCTACCCAGTCTCGTGGAGCTCTCACGCGGGGAAGATCAATCATTTGTAGTTGATTTCCTGCAAGGTACCCGACACTGTGCGGGTAGTAGGGACTTCCTTTTGGGGCCTTCTATGCAGGATGGTTAGAGTCACTCTTCCCTCCCCAACATACTCACTGTAGTCCCTGTTGGGTCGAGGGATGGAGGCGCATGGCCCTCGGGCTCAGCCATGACAGATCAATATATATATATTATTATTATTATTATTATTATTATTATTATTATTATTATTATTATTATTATTATGATTATTATTATTATTATTATTATTATTATTATTATTATTATTGGACACCGTGATAGCCCAGTGGTCAAGTTCTACCATCTGGGCCCTGTCGCCAGTTCGATTCCCGTCGGTGCCACCAGTATTTTCATTGAACATACCGCTCCGTCTGGACCAGTATTTTCATTGAACATACCGGCCCGTCTGGAAGTGTTGGAACTGCCCTTGCGGGGGTGTCATTAGAGCTTATCGTCAATTCTTCGTACTCCCCTCACGGGTGAGACGATGGAGGCGCATGTGCAGGAATGCATCAGCCATTGACAGAGAAGCACTATTATTATTATTATTATTATTATTATTATTATTATTATTATTATTATTATTATTATTATTATTATTATTATTATTATTATTATAATTATTATTGGGCCCTGTCGCCAGTTCGATTCCCGTCGGTGCTTGAACATACCGGTCCGTCTGGAAGTGTCGGAACTGCCCGTGCGGGGGTGTCATTAGAGCCTATCGTCAATTCTTCGTACTCCCCTCACGGGTGAGAAGATGGAGGCGCATGTGCAGATTTGCATCAGCCATTGACAGAGAAGCACTATTATTATTATTATTATTATTATTATTATTATTATTATTATTATTATTATTATTATTATTATTATTATTATTATTATTATTATTATTATTATTATTATATATTTGGACACCGTGATAGCCCAGTGGTCAAGTTCTACAATCTGGGCCCTGTCGCCAGTTCGATTCCCGTCGGTGCCACCAGTATTTTCATTGAACATAGGTCCGTGTGGACCAGTATTTTCATTGAACATACCGGTCCGTCTGGAAGTGTTGGAACTGCCCTTGCGGGGGTGTCATTAGAGCCTATCGTCAATTCTTCGTACTCCCCTCACGGGTGAGACGATGGAGGCGCATGTGCAGAAATGCATCAGCCATTGACAGAGAAGCACTATTATTATTATTATTATTATTATTATTATTATTATTATTATTATTATTATTATTATTATTATTATTATTATTATTATTATTATTATTATTATTATTATTATTATTATTATTGGACACCGTGATAGCCCAGTGGTCAAGTTCTACCATCTGGGCCCTGTCGCCAGTTCGATTCCCGTCGGTGCCACCAGTATTTTCATTGAACATACCGATCCATCTGGACCAGTATTTTCATTGAACATACCGGCCCGTCTGGAAGTGTTGGAACTGCCCTTGCGGGGGTGTCATTAGAGCTTATCGTCAATTCTTCGTACTCCCCTCACGGGTGAGACGATGGAGGCGCCTGTGCAGAAATGCATCAGCCATTGACAGAGAGGCACTATTATTATTATTATTATTATTATTATTATTATTATTATTATTATTATTATTAAAGTAATGCATGTAGCTGTTATACATACTCACATACCACTTCCTATATTAATAAAATAATATTACCGGCAGCTTATTCAGCATGTGTACGAACTTGAGGAAGCATAAAATTGGTTTTGAAACATAGTTTTCATAGTGCACTGAACTTGAACAAGTTAGTAAAAATCACACATGATTATTAATACTATGACGCAGCCGCCCGCGCATACCTTTCATCTATCTCTTTCAACTTGGCCTGCAACTGCATCAAGCCGATCATTTCTTCAGGTCGGTAAACTGTAAAGTGATAAGATTCGCCAGGCTCAAGGCGATCGTCTGAACAATTCTTGGCCATGTGCGTTTTGAGTCTGCCTTCATGGATGTAGTCTGTGCCGCACCAGTTACAAACATGTTCACCTTCCCGGAGATGAACTCCCCTCTCCGTCAACCACCGGCCAATATATTTCTTTGTTAGCATTTCCAGTAAAAAACCAGCCCTTCTACTATTGCTTCGAAAAAAGATTTGTCCGTTGCGATTGTTTTGAAGCTCCAAAGATTGGCATGAATACCAATGAAAACGTTTGTGTTTGGAGAGAAGAAAAGCAATATGATTGCATATCACGTGGATGTAGGGTGTGATGAAATTATTCATGTACGTCGGAACCCGCATGACGTCCTCCAGCACCACGTTGCGACGACCACCGGCGATGTCCTTATCGCGGACATAGTTGCCTTCACGATCTCTGACCTTCAAAAAAAAAATGAATTGCTCATGATTAATCATTTAAAATATATAAACTAGTCACATTAATTTACAATCTATCGGACCAGTAATAGTAATAAACTATGATTAAAAAAGTAATGTATTTAATCACAATCATTAAAGATTCCAAGTGGCTGAAAGAAAAAAAAAATTAACTAACAGGCTGAACGGATTTCAAAAATTGAAATTGAACTATTCAAATTTACATAAATATAGATAAGATGATTGTACCGGTGACTTTGGGTTTGTTCCGCGACAGTGCCAGTCCCCGCTCACCATTTTGTGATGGAGGGGCTGTGCGCTTGTCTCGGTGAGCTGACGAAATATAAGGCGGGTGTAGTCCTGCCACTCCTTCGCTTGAGCAGCAGTGAACGTGGTGGCGGGGTTGTTGAGGATGAGGTACTGGGAATGCCAAGCCTTCCAGAAATGTTTGAGGCGATCACATCTACCGGGACTCAAGACTGGGGAAAAGTCGATCTTGTCTTCCAGCACAAGAGAAAAAACGTGGCGTAGGACGTGTCCTTGTTCCTGTCCATTAATTTCCCACTTGTTGCCATCCTTCCCTTCAGTTTGTGAGATTTTGATGCCGTATAGATGATGATCAGTCAAAAGCTGCTCTAGCCTATCCTGCCGCTCTTTACTAGTTGTTACGTCTTGCATTGGAAAAGGCCAGTACAGCTTGGGCCTACCTTCCAAAGCCTCACGTAACAACATAGTGAAAAAGCGGCCATGGACTCTCAAACACATGTGGAGTAAGTCGGGAATTATGTCTTCTATCTCAATAAAATCAAACAAAGCATCTTCATGTTTTTTCCCATCCATGTCCCCATCACTCCTCTGCCTAGTGCAGTCCCACTCTTTCCGCAAATTGCCTCTCTCATCTTTTGTACATTTGCAGTACATGCAGAAGGAGGTGCAATTTGCGGAAAGGTGACCCTGTATCTCCATGTTCCAAACCATATCCCCTATCTGTTTAAAGTGAATCGGGTATGTGCGTGCAGAAGCGAAGGCTTTGAAGCCATCTGACTTCAAAGCCCTCATCTTTTGCAGGTGGGTCTCTATTCTCGCCTTCAGCTCCTCATAACATTCACTCACCTTCGCCTGTACGAGAGGAAATAATCCACCAGTAGACGTAGGTGAAGGGAGAATGTCTATGAGGTTATCCTCTTTATCTACAGCTATCACCTTCGCTGCCACAGTCACTATACTGCCTGACTTGCCTACCTTTGCTCCGTCTCCCGCCACACACACCAACAACCTATCTATCTTCTTCGCTGCCTCCATATCTTTGGCCAGGTAAGTCCTGTCTATCGAATGCAACACTGCCTTTAAGTCTACTGATGCAACTAACTTGTCGTCACTCAACTGTAAGTTATACGCCTCCCTCACCTCTGGTGTGATTTCCTGTCTCCTCTTCGTCACTGCCCACCCTGACAGATATGGATGCTTGCTCACACGCAATAACTCACTTATCTCTGTCTCGCTCGTGTTGTGTGTGACCTCGTGTAACAATATCTCGTCCACTATACCCTTAAGGTCCTTCGCGCTAGGCCTACTCTTGACAAATTTCTCAAACGCTTTCCCAAATTCCTGTCTACGTTCTTCCTCTACTTTTCTTGCTTCCAAATGAGCATCTGCCATAAAGCTTAGCTCTTCCACTATCCTTTTGTCCTCTCTCTTCTGTCCTTTTTCGTTTTTCTTCTCTCGATGTTCTGGGGTGCCCAAAGTGAAATAGTCTCTGTGTCCTTTCTTGTGATGTGTGTATTTCATCCCCCCTGGCCCCTCCCACTCAGCTAGTAGTCTATGCTGTGAGCCATCAAACTCATAGAACACATTTCCCTTGCTAGCTCCCTTATCCTCTGCCTCTATCGTCTCCTGTTCTTCTATTTCTCTCTCTTCAGCCTCCCTTTTTTCTGCCTTTTCGTGAGCTATTTTTGCCCTCTTGGTTTGCTTTTCTACCTCCTTTTCTCTACGTGAGTGTCTTTTACTAGTGGCTGAAGTGGCCTTCTTTGTTTCCCTTTTGAATGCGGACGCCAGCCTTTGCTACGAGTCTGTTTTCGAGGAGGCATGAGTCCGTTGGCCAACCAAGCTTTTTTTTTCGCAAAAAAGGTGTTGAGTGCACGGAAAATGGCTGAAAAATGCACAGAATTACCTGTATGGGCCGGCCTAAACTTTTTAAAAAAACTTGCTGCACGGGGGAACGACAGGCTTTTAGAGGAGATGGTTTCACGTCAAGCCCTTTTGCAGTAAGAAAATTCGTAACTTGAATCTGTTCCCAACATAATTTTCACTTATTTTTATAAATGTTTACCATAGTTATTTTTTTTTAACATATTTTTATTTGATAGTGATGTATTTGAAATTATGGTACGTAGGCACCAGATAATATTTTTTAATGATTTTTTCGTTGGGAACTATTTCAACAAATGTACTCGTAAATTGTACAAAAACTTCAAACACAACTATAAAAAAGAAAAAACCTATCGTTCCACCAAATTAGCAAACTTTAAGTATAGGTAACTTTACATATGGCACTTGAATATCGCTAGCAGTATTATATGATATTACCGCTCGGTCAGTGTCCTTACCCCCCCCACCCCCCGAGACTCTCAGTCGTTTTTTATGGAATGCCCCCCCGGCATCACAGAGTTCAAGAGCGTCAACCGGTGCGCTTACGCTTGTTTTTCAAGTGGCATCACAGAGTTCAAGAGCGTCAACCGGTGCGCTTACGCTTATTAAAAAAATCGACCTTCACCCGGCTATGGGTGGCAGTAGCTAAATTAAGGCAAGTTGACCCGTGACGAGCGGAATTGAACATTTCTACCGCGTTAAAAGCTGAATAATACAAGCATTATTCCTATTTCATTTCCGACGTTACCCGGCCCTGAGTTACCGTTACTAGGGTAGTTTGGTTTGTCATAAGGACGGACAGCACAATGTCCACTTCATTATTTAGTGATACAGCGGACACTATACTTTGCCACTCTAGTGGCAGTATTAACTTAATCAGTCTTGATAGAAATTTCTAGATAAGTAGTATACAGTCATTATATTTTCCCTCCACCTTGTTTGAAAGTTCCGTTACGCTTATCTTAGTTTTGTGACGCGTCGTACTGTAGTTCTCAGAAATCTCTTCATTAAACTGCCTTCCCTTACTTTGGTAGCTGTGTGAGACAGGACCGGTGGACTCTGAAAGGAGTCGGTAAAGGCCTCTTTAATGAGCATGCTAAGTTGCTCAAAGGTTATGGGCCTTGAGGCCGATAAGGGAGTCAGCTTCTCACTTATGCAAACACTAGGTGCAATACCCATCTTAGATGGGAACAATAGAGGCTACTCTGACTTTAGATACAAGTTAGAAAACTATGCTGAAGGCTAAAGTGCCTGGCACGGGGAATCTGTGAAGCTAGCCTTCACCAACCCCGCAAGAGCAAAGGTTAAGTACCCCTATGACCACGCTGAGGCGATGGATCTAGAGGAGAGGGATTTGCCTGAAGAGCCGGAGTCAGAGGACACTCCGGACACAGAGTCAGAGACGGAGTCAGAAACAGAGACACTGACAGAAAAACAGAAAACAAGACACGGTAGTACAACGATCCATCGAGTTAGGCCACGCACGAAAATCCCATTGCAAAAGCCTAAAGATTGGGATAAGATGGATAAGGGGAAGATGAAGTGGCGGGAGAAACACGCGAAGAAGCAGAAGAGAGAACTAAGAAGACAGACGAAGAGAACACACTCCATAAGAGTGAAAGCAGTACAGAAGAAGAAGAAGTATTATGAGAGAATGCGTGCCTTGCAACTTGTGCTGTCTGTTGCCTTTTCACACCCTTGTTGTCCAATATCTAAGAACTAAGACTCCCAACGGCCCGATAGAGACGATAGAGTTAGTTAGGGCCAAGTTTGGTTCGGTGGGAGGTGTGAACAAACATCTCAACGCAGAGAAGTTTGAGCACATCTACCCAAAACCAGGGACAAATGTGGACACCTGGTTAAGCTACTACCTCACCTTCAAAAGCGAGGTAGAGAGCTTACGAACTCATCCCTTTGAAGAAGAAGAGTTAACTCGTAAACTGCTACAAAGGCTGGCTAAGCACCCTGCCTTTGGTAGCGAATACGAAGCTAACTACTTCAATCTTCCAGCTAACCTAAGACCTAAGCACGACGACCTAGTTGAGAGTGCGAGGGACAAGTAGGCGATATGGAAGAAAGGGAAGGGGCGTAGGGAGGAGAGCAGAGAGGACGACGAGAAACAGGAGACAAAGGAAGCAGAAAGGATCGGAAACAAACCTCCTGATGGATGATCAGGATGACGAGAAAGGGGGTGGGGGTAAAACAGGTAAGTTGAAAAAGAAGAACGAATGGTGGCTAAAAGTCACCTGCTATGCTTGTGAGAAGGTGGGGCATACAAAGGCGTATTGCCCGAAACTGAAGAAGAAGCCCCATAAGCAGGAAGAAGGGAAAAATCCCAAAGGCACAAACAAAAAGGGTCAAAACAAAGGAAAAGGGAAGAAAGACATAGCTCTGTTAAGGGAAGAAGAGAGGGAGGATGACGAAGAACAGGGAGGGGACAAGAGAGCGATAGCGATGCGCTTCTCGTTATTATGGGGGGAGATAAGCCCGACGACCCTGGGGAGGTAACCCCTGACGACAATGGTGGGGGGAGAGCGAGCGAAGATCAGCGATTCTGATCGATGTGTTCGTCCCCCGCCGGCTAGCCCTAGCTTAGGAAGTCCCTTAGCAAAGACTAGTGACGGGTTGAGTGTTCATGAGCAGAGGGGGTTTATTATGTTTGGGCAGGGGGGTTTTGTTCTCCTCAGACTCTGAGGGCATTGTTGCGGGGGGGAGTTGCCCTTGTTAGCTGACGACTGCGATTGGATGAGATGTTAGGTTGGGACGAATCAGCTATAGTCGATCCCAGCCAAGGTCCACTAGATGCCTGGGGAAGAACAACAAAAACAAACCCTGCAACATTTCTTTAGAAAGAGAACAAAGGGGATTGACGCCTCACAAGCAAAGCGGTTGATTTTTGGCTGTTATTGTGGCTATCATGCCAAGAAACAGGACGACGAGTTCCCTTGGATTGACTTATCAGTCGACCCCACAATTTGCCCCCCGAAGTCCCCTTATTATCCGGATGAGCTAGGATTTTTGGCAGCGGCAGAAGAGATAGGAGAGAATGAGATTGCCCGCGCATGCCACCTCACAACTCCAATAATAAAGCAGAGACTGCAGAGAGAGAGAGAGAGAGGGAAAGTGGGACGAGAGAGAAGAGTGGTAGGGCAGAAGTGGGGGGGAGTGGCAAGAGAGACAGTGTACAACAACCACAATCCATGCCTACCTTATCTGTTCACTACCGCACAACATCACAAGACATGCACCCCACCTCAACCCCAAACTCAGTTACACTGAATGAGTGTGGGAGACCATCTGGTCTACCCAGTGCTGTTGCAGGAGGCAAGGAGGGCAAGGAGGAGGCAACGGCAGTGGCAATGGAAACAACGCCAACCACAACCAGGTTCCACACTCCAAGCATCAGAACAGACACCCCCCATCATCATCTTCAAAGACATTGTGTAACTCGTTAGTCTGAAGCCATCCAGGTCAAGCTATAGGCATAGATCATGTTCATGTAGGCATAGAAGGCGTACTCGAGCAGTACGTGTTAACTATAGTCGATCTATTCGCAGGTTACCTATTGTTTATTCCAGTCGTTTCCATCACTGCTGAGGAGACTGTTGAGACCATTCTCGCCCGATGGGTTTGCCTTTTTGGTTTTCCGGAGGCCATCCTATCTGACGATCATGGATCTTTCCGTGGCAACCTTGCCAAGGCCTTCTGCAGCATGGCTGGAATCGAATGGCTTACCACTGCGCCATACTCTCACCATCAGTTAGGCATGGTAGAACGCAGGCATCAAAGCCTCCGCCGCGCTATCCAGGCGCTCACAGACAAGGACAAGAAGACTTGGCCCAAGGCCATGCCAGCCCTATCGTTCTCGCAGAACACTTACGTCTCCACCGCGGCCACCGGCGTATCGGCTTTTGAAGGTATGATGGCTTGCCAGCCACGTACATCCATCGATATTTTCGACTCTCTCGACGTCATCGCTGAACGCGCGGCCCGATCAACCGCCGCAATGACCAAGTCTGGCTCGACGACCGTCCAGACATCGGACCAACTCGACACTCTCCGGCTATCCCGGATTGCTGTCACGGCGTATGTCAAGGAATACGCTTCCTTCACGCGCAAGGCTGCCAACGAGCAGAAGAACAAGCAACGGCGACGCAAGCTACCCGATTGGAAGGTAGGTGACCGAGTCACCGTCTATCGTCCCAAGCAATCCACCAAAGGTGTTCCCGCCTCGTCCGTTCTTCAACACGACGGCCCGTACGTTATATTGGAAAAACCATCCAATAACACTTTTCGCCTCCGATACGAGCACACCAACAAGGTCCTCCGCAAAATCGACATCGCACATCTCAGTCCCTACACGGCCCCAACCGACTTGGCTCAGACCATCGACCCGGTCCAGGATCAGGAGCACAATATTAATGACGACAAGAAGGACTACGCTGTTGGTGAGGTGATAGCCTTCATCGACGATGGCTTGCTCGAGTTAGGGATGATAATGGAAGATCCCACGGACCATCGCGACGACTTCCGCGACCACCAGCTCGGCATCACTTCACTGTCTAACATGCAGTACCGCCCAGTCTACGTGGAGCCGATCACACATCCGGACGGCACTATCATGGAAGGACCGACGCATCTCCAATGGACGAAGCCTCTCAACTCCTGGAAAAAGATGACACTCGACAGCGAGAATGATCAGGTCGTACATCGCGATATTCAGTTCACGTCAAGCTCCAACTTCAGGAATAAGGGCTACATCATTCCTGACCAACTCAAGCGTTTACGCAAACCTTACAACGGTAAGAAGTACGATTTTCACGTCTTCAAGATGAAATTGAAGTAGACTCTCAAGTGGTTTTTGCTTTAAATTTGGATTCCCGAAAGACTCTATCTCCTTTCCCACTTAACATTCCACACAACAAGAAAGTATTTTCTACAGGCTTGTACGATAGTCATATTCACATATTTCGAGTAGGCAAAAAGCTAAGGCAGGTCACACAATGCTATTACCGCTTTGAGCACGTAGTGATAGTGTTGGCCCTACGCTCCTCTCATATTGCATGTTTGGGTACACTATATCCGTCCTGCCTCTGCATTTTGATACTACCTTGATCAATGCGTTGACACATATACGCACGCACATATCGCGCATTGATCTACATCTGCAACTTTTTGATTCATTTTCTTTTATACTTATTCACATATCAATTAGTCAATCATCTGTTACGATTCGTTTCGATCGCAACTCCAACCTACCGTTATGGTCTGGGGGGGGGGGGGGAGTTATCGCAATGAATACCGTACCGGACCGAAACATTAATATTGTGTTGAACTTTCTTCACGTTTTTACTTCAAGTTTACACTTCTATTTTTAGTTCCGTTACTTCATTTTTCCATTTATTTATCAACTGTCATAACTTGTAGTTGTTACGTTTTCAACTGCCGTTAACAGATCAATTTATTTCCGTTTACCGGTTAGCTTTTTAGAAAATGTCAACTATTACCTTTTTTCCCATATCTAAAACTTTATTTTTTTTAGACCGCTTTTCCCTGTCCCCAGTCATAATTGTTGATAGGTAAAATAGGCAACACACCAGGTAAAGTGGCATTTAACTTCATTTCTTCCCGGACTGACTTGAACAACTCCAACCGCTACACAACTCGTGATAGCACTTGAAATATTCTCGTTAGTTCTCAGAATTTGCATGGTTTCAAAAGGGACAAGTAGTCTGTCAAGAGAGTGTACTAAACAAACTGGAATTGACCATCCCAGCGTCTTTTGGTACCTACCCTGTTCTCGGAAGTATTTTGAGATCAAATGACAGCCGTGTGTGTATTCATTTGAATGCCGGTTGGTAATTTCCTCACAGGAGGCTAGTCAAGACTTACAAACCAAAACATTGACTCTAATCATATAGATTATAAGCTTAGTATACTGAGTAGTATTACTGTAGTAGTACTACGTATACTACTAGTACTCTAGCTGTCTAGGTACTAGTACTAGTATTGTACTGTAGTACTAGCTCTCGCTGTCTAGTAGCTTGGTCGCGCCATTGTACGGCGATTTTCTGGTCCGTTACTAGGTAAACTCATATGTCAAATCTAGCAGAAAAGCAAAAACAAACCTGTTAAACTAGGAACAACAACAGCCCTAAACATGTTTGGACACTTCGAAACCTGAAATTGAGACATGGAAAATCCAGGAAAAGCAATTGATGCATAAACACACACATTTAGAAAAGCCAAAAAGAGACTTTGAACCGGACTAGCAAACAACCTTCCTGATCGGAAATGTTCCGGAAGCAGTTTTTGAAACAAAAAATTAGTAAAAAAAAATTACGAAAAGCTCATTTAATCAAAATCAACTTTAATCATGATTATTTTGTGGATAAAAGCAAAAAGTGTTTTAAAAAAACACAGACATTTTCACCACTTACTCCTTGACATGCGATGCAGCTGCAATTTTTTGAAATTGTTCCAATTCATATGGCATGTCTCGTTGCAAAAAAAAACCTTCGGTGTGGTAACCATCGTTGACGACACAACCACCGAGTGCCTCATCGTAGCAACCGATCGAGCAGGGCAGTTTGTTCGATGCATCACTGGACGAAGACGACGCAGCGGATGGTTCGTGAAGAAGATGATTGTCAATCTCACAGTGCACGACACCTCCAAGCTGGAGGTTAACCTCACCTTAAGCTTTGCAAGTAAAACAGCTATGTAGAGCTTTTATGCATAAAAGGATCACATGAGAAATTTCCAATGTGGAGCTTTTATGCATAAAAGCTCCACAGTGGCAATTGCCAATGTGTCCCTTTTATACATAAAAGCAAAGCCCAGAACTACCTGTGCAACGGTGGGCCCACCGTGGCAGACTGCTGAGCCAGGTCTTGGAACACTTGTGCTCTTGTTCAGCTGTTCTGCAATCAAAAATGGAATTCATAATCTGTTTTTCAACCGCAAAAAACGGGGGAAAGCACCCAAACAGCTGCGACTTCTCCTCCTCACTCAACGAAACGACGTTCGCAACACCCTCCGAACAAGGATGAGCTCAATTACTTCGCCAACTGTGATATCATCACCCCTTTCTCTTTGGACGCCTCCCAGTACAACAGCTCTGCCGCCATCAACGGAACCAGACCTCTGCTGACCTTCTGGCGCCTTCGGGAACCCCAGTTGATAGTGTGAACTTTGCGGATTGCCCAAAAACAACTATACCCCACCTTGGTAATCAGGAGCTTCTATACGATCCCCCTGTAGGTATCTCTACCTACTTGATTCACCAACGTAAGGGCCCTCATCCTGCATGGTGCCGAAGTGGAGGCCCAGCCGAATGCCCAACATGCGGCTTGGCTCCGCCGTCACCTAGCCACTCTGCCTCTCCCGATCATCGAGCTGCACTTCCAAGGCGACGGCTTCTCGACCAGAAACCCCGAAGTTGCCGCCAATTCAATATGCTCGCTCGGTCTGGCACTGGCTCAAATAAGAGATTGTGCAATGCGCAAAGTCAGGCGTGACAACCAAATCTGGAGCATTCTCCAGACTCTAAACAACTGAGACTGCCTGATCCTCTGACGCTTCAGACCGACATCGACCCGCCAGTCCCGCGCATGGATTCCTTCATGGAAGACTTCGCGCAGACATGTCCCGATCCTCGCATGCTCTTTTGCACGGCATCAACAGTCCAGGGAGCCCACACTGCCCCATAGTTCTTTATCTCCGAACGACTTTGCAGTGACTTTTTAACCAAGCGAGCGGAACAGAAGGCGGCACCGACAGGTCCTAAGTTTCCTCCTGAGGCAGTCAACCCCAGCCTCACCATGCCCCAACAAGACCAACTCTGGGACCTCATCCGCGAATTCGACCACATTTTTCAGGACAAGGCAGGCGTCTTCAAACACACTGTCGTGTCCCTTCGGCTCAAACCGAACGCCAAACCAGTCGCAGTCCCATGCCCGCGCTGGACTCCGGCAGTGGGCGAATATCTTTCTAGCTGGGCTACGGACATCCTCAGCGCTGGCACATGGAGCTACTCCTCCTCTCAATGCGCATGGGCGAGCCGCAGTTGCCCGGTCGGGAAATTCGAGGATATCGCGAAAGAAGTCATCCAAGACATCCGCAACGTTTACGACTACCGCATGCCCAATGACAACCTTCACCTCCCAGTCCCAGGTCTCCCGAACCCGGATTATTACCGAAAACGATTCGCCGGCTGGCACTATCTCAGCTCCATCGACATGGTAGATGGCTTCTCCCACCTTCGCCTGAACCCGCGCCGGACGATGACAGCCCAGACGTTTTAGCAGTGTGGACCCCTCTAGGTCTATTGGTCCCCAACTTTATGCCCCAAGGTGTAAATCGCGCCCGGCGATTTCCAACGCGCGATCGAAAAGTCATTCCAACCTCTCCCCTTTTGGAACAAGCCGCCCCCAGCTATTTCTACTGCAGGCGCCTATCTAGATCTCGACGACGTTACCGCTGGTGCGGACGATTTTCAAACGCACCTGAACCAAATTCGTGGTATATTCTCAGGTATGGACGCATCCGGTCTTCATGGATCGGCGCGCAAACTCCGCCTGGGATACCATGAACTAATTATACTGGCAAGAATTGTAGCAAGAAAGGTATCGCCGCTGACACAGCGAATCGAAGATCGACGCTATCCTCCGAATGGCTGATCCCTCCAATGTGTCTGAAGTTCGCGATCGATCCGTTCTGGTATGACCAACTTCATACAGGCCCATAATATTATTCCCGACAACTCCCGCCTTGTATCACCTCTTACGAACTTGCTCAAGTCCACTCACGCCCGACCGGCAGGTCAACCCTACCTTCATCGGGAAGAGCGGAAATGTATGAAGAAGCTTCGCCGTGTGCTTACTACGCTCCCCGTCCTGGCCAAATACGAGTCTTCACACCATCTCTGCCTTCGGACGGATGCCAGCCAATAGGCATTGGTGGTGCCCTTCATACTGGCCCTGACCGCAACGCCCCGGTCATCCAATACTTCTCTCTCAAGTTCACAGAAACGCAAACCCGCTGGGCGACCTACGTGCAAGAAGCCTACGGCGTTATCTACGGAGTTCAACAGTGCCGCTACTACATTGATGCTAGCGACCATGAACTCACCATCGTCACCGACCACCGGCCACTCTTGTGGTTGTGGCACGCTCGCAGCCCCATGGTCGTCGGATGGGTTCTGGAAAATCTCCAGACGATCCGCTTTAAGGTCGAATACCTCCCCGGTAAACAAAACCTCCTCCGGATGGTTTGTCCCGTGTCCCCTGCATAAGCCCAGGCGTCCCGAGTCTCATTGGTGAAGCCGAAGCCACCCTACAGCTCCTCGCCACTATTCCATTGCCCAGAGCAGGCTCCACTCTTTGGCTCGCCGTCGAAGGCACACATGCCGCCTTGGAGACGAAACTCAAGTCTCTCTCCTGCCGCATCATCCGCGCTGGCCCAACACTACGAAGCATTCAAGCCCCGTGGGACCTGGCTATTGTCATCCCCTCTGCTGAACGCTCTCCGACCGTCGCGCGTGACATGTTTGCCCTTCGTAAGCCATTTGCCCTGCTCATGCCGCAAGACCTCGTCCACTGCGTCCCGGACCATACACTCCCACAGGAGGCCGTCGAGACATGTCGTAAGATCTTATTTCTTGACGACAACTTAGTGTGGTTAGTCTTTGGCCTCGGCATGGAACAACATTATATATGCCCTCTTGTCGCTACTTCGCACGCTCCTCGCGTCACGCGCCAGCAAATCATGGACGCGCAACGACAAGACGCCTTCACGGCCCCTCTCTGGACCGATGACGTCTCTACCATCTCTGCCGGATCAACAGAATTGACTCTTCGTCAGGGCCTCGCCGTCCTCGCCGACGCCAAACAGTCAACATTGAAGATCTACGTTCCAGAAGATTTGCGACGCCCACTGATTAACTACGCCCACTTGATGCAGAACCACGCCAAAACGCCGACACTCGTCCCCTTCATCAAGGAGCGCTACATTTGGTTCCGTATTGACGGCACGGATATCATGCACGCTGATGTCCTCGCCGCCCTCCGCGACCTTCACTTTTGCCAACTGGTCCACGCCCGCCTCATCCTCAACCATGGCCGCTACTCTTCGTTGAAGTGGAGCAGTCAAGGTCAAGGCATCGGCATCGACCATATGCGTGTAGGCATTCCGGGCGCTGTTTTTCAGTATATCCTGACGACCATCGACCTCTTCTCAGGATTTCTTCAATTCATCCCCTGCATCTCCATCTCTGCCGAAGAGACAGTTGAGATCATTTTCAACCAATGGGCATACATCTTTGGTTTTCCGGAGTCCATCTTCTCCGACTACCACAGCTCGTTTGTAGGTACATTAGCCAAACGCTTCTGCAGTGAGGCCGGCCTCGACTGGCTGACCACCGCACCCTACTCACACCATCAACTCGGCTTCGTGGAATGCCGGCACAAGGCGATCCGCACAGCGATCCAATCTCTACCCAAGGCAGACAAATCGAACTGGCCTAGCATCATCCCGTCCCTCTCCTTCGCCCAGAACACCTACGTGTCCACGGCCACGGGTACAACCGCCTTTGAGGGCATGCTAGCGCGCAAACCCCGGTGCACACTGGACTTTTTCGATTCCCCGGAGATTGTCACTGCCCGCGCCTCCGCCTCAAGCGCCGCTCTCGACGCTTCCCCTACGCTTTCGCTTCAGTCTTCCGAGCAGATCGAACTGCTACGCGCGCCGCGCACGCGTTGCAGTCACGGCGTACATCAGCACGTGCACAGACGTTTCCCGCGCCCGATCTGTTGCTCAGAAGAACAAGGACCGCCGCAAAGCCGTCAAGGAGTGGAAGGTTGACGACACCAGCACCGTCTACAGCCCAAAACCCTCAAAGCAAGGCATCCCCGCCTCGTCTGTCCTTCAGGTCGACGGTCCCTACACAATTTTAGAGCAGGTCAACTCTAACTGCTTTAAACTTCGTCACCTCAAGACCAACAAGGTATTGAAGCGGATCGACCGCTCACACCTCTCCCCGTACACTGCTCCCACCGACGGCGTCGCCCCGCTTAATGCGGTCGCAGTGGACGACTACGATGACGACACTGTCAACTACACCACTGGTGAAGTCGTTGCTTTTATCGACCGTAACCAAGTCAAGCTTGGCATCGTTTTGGATGAGGATCCGGAAAATGAGGAAGATGATCTAGTGGTCCACCAACTTGGTATCACTTCTGATACCAACCCTCTCTTCCGCCCCATCTACGAGGGCACGAAGGACAAAGCTACCATTCAGAGCTGGAGCAAGCCCCTAACCTTTTGGAAGCCCCTCCTCTTCGACATCACCAACGATCAAGTCGTTCATCGCCATATCGAGTGGCGTCCCTTCAAGAAGATCAAGGACAAAGGTCGACTCTCCGCCAACGTTCTTAAGCATCTTCGAGGTACTCTCATCACCGGCGAATTCTTCCCGCTGCATCTCTTCCAGAAGGGCAAGCAAGCAAAGTCTAAGGAGTAGCCACCCCTTTCACTCTCAAGCGGGTTTTACCCATCGTATTGGCTTCACCCGCCCCCCGCCCAGCGCTTTTCCCACTTGAACCGTCATCGTCCCTAAAAACATTACGCCATGACCGGCGTGTCCATGTAAGTCCTTGACCACCTCTTGTGCCTGCAGGTCAACGATCATTCTCACCGAAATTGAACCCTCAGTGGTTATATCGGCACGGCATACTTGGTGCTTCATTGGTTCATCTCGGCTATGTGATACCCGGCCACCTAATTCTCTATGGCTCGACATCGCCCCCTCGATATCTTCATTCGCTACTGCGCCTCAATTTTCCCAGTCCTGCTGCGAATCACGGATACCCGGCCCCGGCTGATCATCATCTGCATCGCGCCAATATAGACGCATCATTCGTTTACTCTCCAACTGTTTAAGAGACTCATCCACTCTCTTTTTCCTTTTAACATTTTTTTTAGTGAGACAACATACTTCGTTCGTTAATCACTCATTCTGTACGCAACTCAACTCAACCGTTAGGTCTGGGGGGGGGAGCTATCAGACTGAGCACCTTAACGACCGGCCAAAAGCTTTACCGTTGAAAAATCACTCCTTTTGACCGGTTCATTAGATTCTCCTCTGCACGACGTTTCGAATTCAAACTAGTTTTCGATTCTGTTCAGAAATGAATTCAAACGATGAGTTCAAAGTTCTTTTAGCTATTGTCATTTTTCACATTCGCATTACCTTTCCCCCCGATTTCCCGTGAAACACGCGTTACGATAAATTTGTGGACAAAGGGAAGGATTCACGGAAAAACACAATAACTAACTGTCTTTTCCGTTCCCAGTCATTTTCATCGAAACCCAAAGCAATTTGGATTTCAAGTCCAACATCCCGACACTATCCGTTTGGTGACTGTTAAGTTGAAGACAAAGGATACTATCCGTTTGAGAACTGGAGACCTCACAATCTACGTTCTACACTTGACCGTACGTTGCACCCAAGCATGCAATGAGTTCGAAATTATGTAAATAAACGAAGTGACCTCTCTACTACTATGATTTACTTGTATTTCACCTGCTCACACCGAGTCAGGACTCAAAGCAGCCATAGTGTACTTATTAAGAGTTCGTTGTATCTGCCTACTTGAAGAGTTGTAATACAAACTCACAGAACGCAAATTTACCGTAACGTGCGTGTTCTATCAGATTGAGCACTTTAACGACCGGCCAAAACTATAACCGTTGGCAATTTTTACTGTTTTTGACCGGCCCGTTAGATTCTCCTCTGCACGACGTTTCGACTTCACTAACTAGTTTTCGATTTTTGTCCAGCCCCCGAATGACTTCAAACGATTTAATTAAAGTTTTTACGACAATTACCATTTTCCCCCTCTACTGCCTTTTTCTCCGATTTCCCGAAAAACGCACGTTACGGTAAATTTGTGGACACGCAGTCAAGAGAACGGAAAATAATATTTGCCGCACAATCCTTGCATTTTACATCTTGATTGTGAAAGACTTTTCCAAAAGTGAATTTCAGACACTTGAAGCCACAACTTAGACTTGAAGCCCTCCTTCAAGTGCTACACTAGCATTTTCAAGTGTCACGCAATACCAACTCACAATCTAAGTGTCACGCAATACCAACCAAAGTCTGCAAACAAATAGAAATCTACGTAAATAAACGAAGTGACCTCTCAGCTATTTACTGGTATTTCACCTACTCTCAGGAGTTAGGGCTTTTTGCAGCCATAGAGACTTGAAATAAGAGTTCGTTGTGTATTTATCCCTTGGGGTTGTATCCAAACTCACAATTCGAATTTTCCTTTCAAGTGGAAACTGCACACACGAGTTTTGTGTGCTCTGTCGACAGATCGATTTGAAAGCACCTCCTACAAGGAAGGTACTACTCAACGAACGTGGCGGGGAGATCAGATGTCATCAAAAACACATATGTGAGACAGATCGTTCACCTGTCTTTGCATTTTTGTGTCGTCTCTCTGCTCTTCTACACTCTATGCAGTCAACCAACACAGTATGTGTCTGGTTTTGTTTGTGTTAGGGTCACCCCCTTATCACCCAGCAAGATCGTCCTCTCTGCTGCTCATCGTGCTCTACATTGCGTATCAACACTGCCTGGCCTACCCCTGGTGACGTGGAATGTTCGCCAACTCGCGCCACGACGATCCCCTGTCGCGTCTTCGGGAGCACAAGAGGAAATATCTGGACCCCTTTACCATCCTGGGAGTGTACCATGGTCTTCTGCCCTCCGAGAAGGAATTTGAGGAAGGGAAGTCAACTCCTCTTACTACGGACCTCTCGTGGACGCAATCAACGCAGTTCCGAGAAGATTTATTTACTAATTACTGTGGTGAATAGCGTAATATTTTACTTAAAGCAGTAAAAGATAAGCAAACTAATTTGCTTCATCTACCATTGGTACCGACACCCTCCCTAAAGTTGATGTTCAATCCAAATATGACAGCCCACGACATCTAGCAGGAATACCTTGGAGCTACAGGCTCTGCAGCTCAACATGAAGCTCTCTGGAATCAATGGGGTACTTTCATTCCTCTAGACGATTTATTAACCATTTACCAATTTCGACTTCGATGCCTGGGGCACCTAAGTTGATCACTTTCTGGATTGGTACTTCCAACCCCTGCAAGCACTCCTGTTACCATGCCCCCATCAACCCTGACTGGTACGACTCAAGCAGCAACCTTGGGAAGCATTCCTTTGGGTCACCTGCACCGCCGACTCACCCATTGACGAGCCCCACCACCCCAGCTGCACCATCATCTGCTGCAACATCGTCCCCTGTAGTCACTCCATCGTTGGCCTTTACCCCAGTTGCGTTGCCCGTAGGTGCAACAACATTGGCCCCCATCTGTAGGGTACCTCCAACCACCTCTGTCGATCCGTTTGCCCGCCCTGGTAGCCTAGCGAGTGGAGCGACACCCGGGGGGCCCTGCCCCGGCGTGAACCGCATCCATCACTGGCATCCCTCTTGGCAGCACGTCCACCAGCCCCATTGGTCAATTGTGCACTGTCCATGTCTGACCTAGCTTCGCGTCGCCACTTCGACCGATAATTGGCCCTCTTGGACCTATGCCGACCTTTGCAACGCAGACGGCCACCTCGACTGGTTTGTCAGGTTCAATCCCCACTACATCGACACCGGTACGCCCAACGCCTCGCATCTCGCTGAGTACAACATTGCAAGGTAGTCGCATCACGTTGAGCCCTCTCTTCCCCGTTGCGGAAGAAGCCTGCCCGACCTTGCTCGCTGACGGCACGAACCCCTCCGCGGAGGACCGAGGTGGAGCACCCGTGACTGCAACAACTGCAACCACAACAATTGTGACTCCAGCCCCTGCGAGCTCATCGTCGAGCCCTACATTGAGCCCAGCATCGAGCTCAACATCGAGTTCGTTTTCAGGCATGTCGGCATTCCGGGCGCTGTTTTTCAGTACATCCTGACGATCATCGATCTCCTTTCAGGATTTCTCCAATTCATCCCCTGCATCTCCACTTCTGCCGAAGAGACCGTTGAGATCATTTTCAACCGATGGGCATGCATCTTTGGTTTTCCGGAGTCCATCTTCTCCGACTACCACAGCTCGTTTGTAGGTACTCTGGCCAAGCGCTTCTGCACTGAAGCCGGCCTCGACTGGCTGACCACCGCACCCTACTCGCACCATCAGCTCGGCTTTGTGGAGTGCCGACACAAGGCGATCCGCACAGCGATCCAATCTCTGCCCAAGGCGGATAAATCGAACTGGCCTAGCATCATCCCGTCCCTCTCCTTCGCCCAGAACACTTATGTATCCACAGCTACAGGTACAACCGCCTTTGAGGGCATGCTAGCGCGCAAACCCCGGTGCACACTGGACTTCTTCGATTCCCCGGAGATCGTTACTGCCCGCGCCTCCGCCTCAAGCGCCGCTCTCGACGCTTCCCCTACGCTTTCGCTTCAGTCTTCCGAGCAGATCGAACTGCTACGCGCGCCGCGCACGCGTTGCAGTCACGGCGTACATCAGCACGTACACAGACGTCTCCCGCGTCCGATCTGTTGCTCAGAAGAACAAGGGCCGCCGCAAAGCCGTCAAGGAGTGGAAGGTTGACGACACCGTCACCCTCTACCGCCCTAAGCCCTCAAAGCAAGACATCCCCGCCTCGTCTGTCCTTCAGTTGGACGGCCCCTACACGATCTTAGAGCAGGTCAACTCTAACTGCTTTAAGCTTCGCCACCTCAAGACCAACAAGGTATTGAAGCGGATCGACCGCTCACACCTCTCCCCGTACACTGCTCCCACCGATGGCATCGCCCCGCTTAACTCAGTCGCAGTTGGACAACTATGATGACGACACTGTCAACTGGACCACTGGTGAAGCAGTCGCTTTTATCGACCGCAACCAGGTCAAGCTTGGCACCGTTTTAGACGAGGACCCGGAGAACGAGGAAGATGACATTGTGGTTCACCAACTCGGTACAACTTCAGATACCAACCCTCTCTTCCGCCCCATCTACGAAGACACGAGGACAAAGCTACTGTCCAGAGCTGGAACAAACCTCTAGTAGCCTCCTGGAAGCTCCTCTTTGACATCACCAACGATCAAGTCGTTCATCGCCACATCGAGTGGCGTCCCTTCAAGAAGAACAATTTCAAAGGTCGGCTCCCCGCCAACGTTCTTAAGCGTCTTCGAGGTACTCTCATCACCGGCGAATCCTTCCCGTTGCATGTCTTCCAGAAAGGTAAGAAAGCAAAGTCCAAGGAGTAGCCACCCCCATCACTCTCAAGTGGGTTTTACCCATCGTATTGGCTTCACCCGCCCCCCGCCCAGCGCTTTTCCCACTTGAACCGGCATCGTCCCTAGAAGCATTACGCCATGACCGGCGTGTCCATGTAAGTCCTTGATCGCCCCTTGTGCCTGCAGGTCAACGATCATTCTCACCGAAATTGAACTCCTCAGTGGCTATATCGGCACTGCATATTTGGTGCTTCATTGGTTCATCTTGGCTATGTGATACCCGGCCACCTAATCTTTTACTGCTCGACATTGGCTCCCCGATATCATCGCTCGCTGCTGCGCCTCAATTTTCCCAGTCCCGCTGCGAATCATGGATATCCGGCCCCGGCTGATCATCATCCGCATCGCGCCAATATAGACGCATCATTCTTTTACTCTCCTATGGTTTAAGAGACTCATCCACCTCTCTTTTTCCTTTTGACATTTTTTTTTTAGCGAGACATCATACTTCGTTCGTTAATCACTCATTCTGTACGCAACTCAACTCAACCTTTACGTCTGTGTGTGTATCATTTTATTTATTTATTATTTTATTTACTTATTTATTTATTTATTTATTTATTTATTTATTTATTTATTTATTTGTTTATTATTTCTTTGTTTGTTTCATTGATTAAATATTTATTTATTTATTTATTTATTTATTTATTTATTTATTTATTTATTTATTTATTTATTTATTTATTTGTTTGTTTGTTTATTTGTTTGTTTGTTTGTTTGTTTAATATTTTCAATATGTACACATTCGTTTTTTACACACCCACACAACGGGGGGGAGCTATCAGACTGAGCACCTTAACGACCAGCCAAAACCTTTACCTTTGATAATTCACTCTTTTTGACAGGTTCATTAGATTCTCCTCTGCACGAAGTTTCGACTTCACTAAGTAGTTTTCGATTCCGTTCAGAAATGATTTCAAACGATCAAGTCAAAGATCTTTTTGGAAAAGATCAACTATTGCCTTTTCCCCACTTAAGATTACCTTTTCCCCCGATTTCCAGTGAAACACGCACGTTACGGTAAATTTGTGGATAAGGGACGGAAAAACAATGTTTGACTGTCATTTTCGCCGTTCCCAGTCATTTTCGCCTAGGCTTCCCAATCAGTTTGGTTTTCAAGTTCGTCAACCCGACACTATCCGTTTTATAACTAGAAACAAAAAGATACTATCAGTTTGAGAACTGGAGACCTCACAATCTACGATTCACACTCGATCGTAAGTTGCATCGATATCCGGGATCCAAGCCTGAAACGAGTTCGAAATTACGTAAATGAACGAAGTGACCTTTCTACTCATTACTGGTATTAATATTAATATTTCAGCTGCTCTCACAGAATCAGGACTCATGGATCAATGCAGCAATAGTGTTCTTAATAAGAGTTCGTTGTATCTGCCTACTTGAAGAGTTGTATCCAAACTCATGATCACACACATATATATAACTAGTATTATATATATATACAGATATAATATAATATTATATATAATATATATATATGTATATATATATGTATATATTATATTATATTATATTATTTTTTTATATTATATTATATTATATTATATTATATTATATTATATTATATTTTTTTTTTTTTTTTTTTTTTTTTTTTTTTTTTTTTTTTTTTTTTTTTTTTTTTTTTTTTTTTTTTTTATATTATATTATATTATATTATATTATATTATATTATATTATATTATATTATATTATATTATATTATATTATATTATATTATATTATATTATATTATATTATATTATATTATATTATATTATATTATATTATATTATATTATATTATATTATATTATATTATATTATATTATATTATATTATATTATATTATATTATATTATATTATATTATATTATATTATATTATATTATATTATATTATATTATATTATATTATATTATATTATATTATATTATATTATATTATATTATATTATATTATATTATATTATATTATATTATATATATTATATTATATTATATTATATTATATTATATTATATTATATTATATTATATTATATTATATTATATTATATTATATTATATTATATTATATTTATATTATATTATATTATATTATATTATATTATATTATATTATATTATATTATATTATATTATATTATATTATATTATATTATATTATATTATATTATATTATATTATATTATATTATATTATATTATATTATATTATATTATATTATATTATATTATATTATATTATATTATATTATATTATATTATATATATATATATATATATATATATATATATATCACTGTATCTTGGTCCTGTCATTGTACGGGGATTTCTCACGAGAAAAATTTTCTACATCCCTACATGCACCTGTCCATCCAAGTACCACTTAAACACTTTCACACCATGAGCTTTTATGCATAAAAGACTCAATTGTAATTGAGGCATCAGGTGGCACCATTCAGGGTACGCGAAAAATCGTTTTGGCGCTTTCCAATGTGTAGCTTTTATGCATAAAAGCAGAAACGGTTGGTACCACTTTGTGTGTCTGGTACTACCACAGCCTAAACCATTTTAATCCTTTCGATTGCTCGGAAGCCTCTTTGGAAAATGCCAAAATTAAAAATATGCCATAAAAATGATTCCCTTACTTACTTCGGATGAGTTTCCGGGGGTACAAACTGAGACTTCCTGTCCTTGCCGGAAATATCCAAGCATTCACTGGACAGACTGTGCAAACACTTACTGTTTAATTTTTACAAAAAAGTACTAAGTCAAAAACTTGACAATTAAAAAAAGTTTTTGCCTTCTGCAATCGAAGTTCTGGTCTGAAAGCTGTCTAACTTACGCAAACTCCCATCTTGACTTTTTGAACAGTTGTCATTTGGGACCAGAATCGATGAAGTCTGTCTTGAGCAAAAGTTTTCAACCATGCTTCTAATCCGAAACCCTGAAAATCACCTAAACAAACAATTTTATTTTTCATGATTGCTCAGTGCAAGGTTGGGCAGTGTATTTGTAAAACTTTTGCGAAGTTTCAGATCAGTTTGGCAGTCACCATGCAGTCTGGTCGATGAGGAAGGGTTTGAAGCTCTTTCGCCATCGCTTCAAAATGGCTTCTCAGTGAGGAAAGGTACCAGCGCCTAAGAATATGAAAAAAGCACATTTTGGGAATGCCTCAAAAGGTCATTTTACACGATTAGATTTTATGCATAAATGGCTCAACTGTGATTTGATGCATCAGTGGCACCATTCAGGGTACGCGAAAAGTCGTGTTGGCGGTTTCCAATGTGTAGCTTTTATGCATAAAAGCAGAAACGGGCGGAAGCAAAACATTTTTCTAGTGCCACCACGGCCCAAAACCACTTTGGACAGTTCGTTTTCAAGTTCGATTGTCTCGAACTGATCAATTGGCCCTTTCCGAAACATGTAGTTTTATGGAATCGGCTGGTCCCTCGTTATGATTTTGAAAAAAAAAACAGGTGTTTTGCTTCAGGCAAATCGTTTTTTTGCTTGAGCAAAAAAGTATTTTTGGATAGTTTTGCTTCGTTGCTGTGTTGTCCACACTCTCCAAAATCACTTGAGCTGATGTCTGACAAAAGCATCAACAAGGAGTTTGAACATTTGCTCTCATGGGTAAATGAGAAGCTTGAGCTGTTTGTCTCTAGCTATCCTTGGGTTGAGACTGAGACCAAGATTGGATGCTCAAGCCTCTGTTTGGTCAGCAAGTTTGGTTCTACTAGTACTCAAACAGGCAAAATGTTGCAAGTGAGTGTGTTTGATCCAAACAAGCAACAGCCACAACGCGTTTCCCTCGCAGAGGTCAAGTGTTTGCATGAGGGCAACAAGGCCAAACTGCCACAGGATGTGACCTGGGATGCGTCGTTGCGCAAGACATCTTTGTGAAGGGTGCTACAGAAAAAGCACCAACCAGTCAGTCTTATTCTCTGTTCACTTGTGCTTGAAGATGTATTGTTTGCATTGTGTCTGTGTTTGAAATTTCTTGGTTGTTTGACTACTTTGATTGAAATTTGTGGTCTCGTTTGAAAAAAATCCATGTGTTTTCCCCCGTTTTTTGCGGTTGAAAAAACAGTTTATGAATTCCATTTTTGATTGCAGAACAGCTGAACAAGAGCACAAAAGAAGTGTTCCAAGACCTGGCTCAGCAGTCTGCCACGGTGGCTGCCACCGATGCCCAGGTAGTTCTGGGCTTTGCTTTTATGTATAAAAGGGACACATTAGCAATTGCCAATGTGGAGCTTTTATGCATAAAAGCTCCACATTGGAAATTTCTCAAGTGACCCTTTTGTGCATAAAAGCTCTACATAGCGTTTCAAGCTGTTTTACTTGTAAAGGTGAGGTTGACCTCCAGCTTGGAGGTGTCGTGCACTGTGAGATGGACAATCATCTTCTTCACGAACCATCCGCTTCGTCGTCTTCGTCCGGTGATGCATCGAACAAACTGCCCTGCTCGGTCGGTTGCTACGATGAGGCACTCGGTGGTTATGTCGTCAATGTCGTCAACGATGGTTACCACACCGAAGGTTTTTTTTGCAACGAAACATGCCACATGAATTGGCACAATTTTCAAAGATTGCAGCAGCATCGCAGGTCAAGGAGTAAGTGGTGAAAATGTCTGTGTTTTTTAACACTTTTTGCTTTTATGCATAAAGTGGTTAACGTCGATTTTGATTCAATGAGCCTTTCGTACATTTTTTTTACTAGTTTTTTGTTTCAAAAACTGCTTCCGGAGCATTTCCGATCCGGAAGGTTGTTTGCTAATCAGGTTCAAAGTCTCTTTTTGGCTTTTCTCGATGTATGCTTTAATGCATAAATGGCTTTTCCTGGATTTTCCATGTTTAAATTTCAGGTTTCGAAGTGTCCAAACCTGTTTTCTAGGTTTTGGGCTGTTGTTGTTCCTAGTTCGACATGTTTGTTTTTGATTTTTTTTTTTTTTTTTTTTTTTTTTTTTTTTGTTGTTGTTGTTGCTAGATTTGACATATGAGTTTACCTAGTAACGGACCATATCGGCCAGAAAATCGCCGTACAGTGGCAGGACCAAGTATATATATATGTATATACATACATATATATATACATATTATATATATATATATATAGTAGTACGTCTAGTACGTATATATACTAGTATTAATATAATATTTAATTTAATTATAACCAGCATAATTATATATTTATATAATTTGTACGTATACGAGGTATACATATACTAGTAGTAGCACTAGTATACGTACTATTAGCTAGTACTAGTAGTATACGTATATATATATATATATATATATATATATATATATATATATATATATATATATACTTTCTTAGAATATCTAGAATATGTGTAAGCTGCTTAAAAATTAATATATAGCATTCTACCAGTCCTTGTCTGATCAGTCTTGATACATACTAGACATGTACAGATATAGACAGATTAAACTAGGTAAAAGAAAAAAAATTCAAAACACCGTCAGAAAAGTTAGTTTGGCAGGTCAGGCTTTTTAAAACGGAAATTATGAGGAAAATCATAAGGTGTCCCAAAATGGACTAATCGTTGATGACAAGTGAAAAATGGGTGATTTTTGTTACAAAAATGAGGTGAAATCTGGGATATTCAAACTTTTCTCTCCAATTTCATTTTTGTTGTTCGTTGTCCACCATATGCAGTTTTTCTTTCTTTGTGTGTGTGTGTGTGTGTGTGTAGGATAGACAAGGATCCAGATTCATGGTGTCCCGGTTGACACCTCAAAGTAGCCAAATGATGACCAAAGTTTCAACAAGCTCTTCGGTAAGAAAAAAACATTTGTACGCGTGTCAGTGAGGAGTATGACTGTGTGTATATGTTTGCGTGTGATGTACGTATATGTGTCTGTGTTTGTGAGTGAATGTATGTGTGTATGTATGATAAAGAGAAATGTGTGAGACGAGAAATAAATACAAATAGTGATCCCCCCCCCCCCCCACCCT
>WBZZ01002185.1:135000-137500 GCA_019918135.1 Paulinella micropora
ATATGATATATGATGTATGATACATGATGTATGATACATGATATATGAATAATGTATGATGTATGATGTATGATATATGATATATGATATATGATATATCATATATCATATATCATATATGATATATGAGTGGCGGCTGGTGTTCTCACAGCTCCTCAGTGACTCTCAACCGGCCGATTCGGAGGGACTGAAAGTTTTGCCGATGGTTTTAGTCAACGATAATGGCGCCGCGCCGCGGCCGGCCTCGGAATACGGCCCGCTTTGGCCATTTCTGACCTACCTTTCTACCTGTATGTCTGCAGGTGGTGCTATTTTGAACTTCGTCGGGGCTCCCGAGGAAAAGGCTGGTGCGTTGGCAGGGGAAAGCGCAATTGCGTCCTTGTCAGGGCAGAGTGAAGGCTACTACACCTTCCGCGGGTACATCGATAACCTTACCCATATCAAAAGCAACATGTTTATCCATATCTATATCTACATCTATATCTATATCTATACTATATCTTCATCTGTATCTATACAGATACTTGGCGTTGCTTCTCTCTGGGATCGGCTACTTGTCGCTCGCTATCGTGCTCTTGCCTCGCATCAAAAACGCGCGGTGAGGAAGGCAAAGTGAGTCTAAAGACCAAAGAAACAGTTTCACCTAGTTCCTTGCCTGATCAGTCATGCTTCCTCACGATGGAAACTGATTTGCTCAGGCCAGCAGTTGAGCTCACGTGAGTTAGACGATGTGACCATGGCACAAAGACCGGCATGATTCAATCTTGGAGTAACTTACCAGGCTTAGGGTCAGGGCTAGTCGTTTGAGTGTTATTTTCAAGTAGTATGCTTACACTGTTCATATACAGACTAGTTCATATACAGACTAGTCCCTGTTGTATGATAATACATAGTATTAATAAGTACATACCTGGTCGGCCGTAGTTTTCATTTCATCAAAGTCAGTATAACCTTCGAAGTGAGCACAGCTCACATGCACTGGAGAACACACACTTACCTTGCCCCTTACCTTACCCTTACCCTTACTCTCTCACGAAACCCTACACTTACTTGTACTAACGGCAAAGGGGTGAGCACGGTCACTCGTGGTCTGGTAAACCCTGTTAATAAACAACTATTAATATTCTTGAAAGTATGAGTCCGTCGACCGGTAACGTCCTTACTATTACTAAGTAATACTATAACTAGTAGTCTATATCAGTATCAACTGTGACAGGCGACTCTTGAAACTTAACTTGAATGACTGACTGAGCGGTACCACGCTCGACAATTTTATTTCAGTTGGGCAGCCTCAGGATGTTGACTGTGACTGTCAGTGGCATAAGTGGGAGTCGCCGGGACCGGCACCAGACGGAGTCTCAGCTCTTGAACTTTCAGTAGTCCGGGCTAAGGGCCAGGTGCCTTAGGAACTTAGCTAGGTGATGGGATGAATACAACCGGTATCATTTTTACGTTATTATTCAGTATGTATCACTAAGTCATGTTGCAGTCACGGTAGGCGCAGCCTCCGATAGATAAAATGATTGAAGTATTAATACTAGTATTGATTTTTGTAGTAACTGACACTAATTTGAATATGCTCATGCCGATCATCACCAAAAACTTTTTTGGATTTACTCAGTAGTACTCTTAGTACCGTTACAATAATACTAGATGATGATTAATATGTTTGACCGGAACGTGACTCAACTTGACGAAACCTTCTCTGACGACTCCAGCTGTGGGCGGCTCAGAGTCCCCTCAAGTTCGGCTTCCATCCTTTCCCAAGGCACCTAGCCGGGCGGCGGCCTACCGTCCCCAGCCAAGTCAGTCTGTTGACTCAACACACCCCCAAGCACTCTGTATTGGTGATCGTCTTCAACAGTCCTTTCAGTTGGCAAAAGCAAAGGGCAGAGCGAGGACCAGAGCGAGGACACTTGGCCCGTAACCGCCGGCGGCGGCCCCAGTCTTTTCCAGTCTGCCCAAGCCTACAATCCGAGGCTGTTATTAATCATGATAATATTAGTAACAAAGTCTATTATTGTAAAGCCTCTCGGCCCGGATCGTTGCTGCGCCGCGTAATGCGGTTGAACTTTAATGATAATACTGATTAAATATCATTAAGACTGAGCCGCCGCAGGCTTGAAATCACTTCACTGCTTCCGACAGGCTCCTGGTGAAGCTTAATTTATAGAGTTTTTCCTTGCTGTCAGCTTCGTTGAACAAACAGTTGGTCCCTTCGCTTTTGCAAGGTCTTGCCATGATCATTACGCATGCAGTGCCTGACTACCATCATCATGAGTCATACCCTCAACGTTAAGCTCAATTATGGCGGTGGCGGCCAACAATGGAAGGAAAGACGCGGAGAGCATCGTGAGGTGACCAGGCTCCCGAAGCCACATACCAGAGCCCCCAAAGCAGTGAGTTCGACAATGGTTTGTGCATCACCGCGCACACCGTAAGCCCACACAACATCCACAGAGGGAGAATGAGGGTCGGGGGGGGGGGGGGGGGGGAGTGG
>WBZZ01002185.1:147500-160000 GCA_019918135.1 Paulinella micropora
CAAAGATGCGGAAACGATATGATAATTTTGCAAGAGCCCGAGTCGTCATTATGACTAAGAATATTCCAGGGGCAAAAAGCTTCCCTTCCCTTCCCTTCCCTTCCCTTTTCTTCCCTTTCCTTTCCTTTTCTTTCCTTTTCTTTTCTTTTCTTTTCTTTTCCTTTCTTTTCCTTTCTTTCCTTTCTTTCTTTCTTTCTTTCTTTCTTTCTTTCTTTCTTTCTTTTGTTCCCTTCTTTTCATTCTTTTTCATTCTTTCTTCCTTTCTTTCGGAGGCTTTCCGGCTTTCTTTTTGTCATGCTTTTTGTGTGTGAATATCAATAGAATGTTTTAACTTTTCTGTCGTTGTGTGTCACAATTTCTTTCGGAAGTTTTCACAGAGTCTTTTGACTTTTCAAAAAAAATTTAAATAAATCTTTGTATACTGCATGAATATTATTAATAATATATACATGCATAAACAGTAGGTTTTTGGTGGTAATTATTATATTAAGCTTATTGGCTTAGTTCCTCAAGGCAAGGAGTTACTACTTAGTTCAAAATGAAGTTGGTTATTAATACTACTACGTGACTACAAAAACTTATGATCAGCCTACTTTAAGTAGTGTATGATAATTTATTGCTGTTGACATTCAAGACAACAAAAAAAATTGATTTTTCTGTTTTGGTTGGAATTTCAGTTTTGATTGGAATTTTGATTTTGGGTGAAAATTTGAATTTTTCAAATTAACGGCTATATTCGTCCGCAAAATATCGTAAATTTTCGCGAAATGTTACCGTTAAATTTGAAAATTTGAATTTTTGTCACAAAAATGAAAAACTGTCATAAAAATGAAAATCTGACACAAAAATGAAAAACTAATTTTTGTTGTTGTCTTGAATGTCAACAGCAATATATTAGTAGTTGGACTAGACAGAGGGTTACGGGACCTCAAGCCTACGGTCACAGTGTCGTTGCTCGCCTCTCAGTTTGCACTTGAAGGAACGATGGCCAGGGCGGGTACCGCCGGGTAGTATGATATTATTAATATGACGGATGTGTACATATGGGTACTGTAGATATGAGTTCAAGTAGTAAGATAGTCTTAAGACAGTGGCATGATCAGTTTTTGCCGGTTCGATGCTAAAACAATATATTTATTGATGCCTATCCTTTTACTCAACCAAATTCAATAACTTCGCCAGTAACCCAATCTTCTTCGCGTATATATATAAATAAGGATCAAAGACAGTGGTGAGAAAATGTGGGAGACTAGCGAAGCCCAAAAACAATCAAGGCAAACACCAGCCAATTCCCGTTGTCCGGTCTAACGATAATATATTCTGACCTAAAAAGGGTAACGGACCTTTTTAGTAATATTATCATTATCCGGTTAAGAGTGTTATTAATATGAACAATCTCTTAGTGTGTCTGGATCGACACGGGGTATTATTAAAGTAGCACATATTTACCTATCTGCGCCTATAACTTAATGATCCCCCCTCCCCGGTTTATACAGATAACCCCCATTGATTAGGAGTAGAGAGGTAAATGTGGGCGGAAGGAATATGTGCGCTGGCGAGTCGAGATTTGGCTCGAGGTTGATGGCTTCTCTTCCTTCTTGGAATCGGATAGGCGATTGAAAGGAAGAATGTAACTGTAGGCGTTACTCCGAATGATTTGGATTTCGGAACCTGTGAGAAATTTGAATTTGATTTCGGATTTAATTATCAAATTTGAATTTTGAATTTCGCTCTACACCTCTCCCCCCCCCCCCCCCCTTGATGACCCTTGTCATCCAAATGTGAGGAGTAACTTCTTTTGATCTGGCTCTCCCGAATTGGTCGGGTTCCCTGGCTGGGAGAAAGATAAGACTGTCGTCACGGGAGATGCAGTATGCTCCCACAATCGAACTCTTGGCGGGTAGATTGCGGGCGCATACCCTCACAGCGAGTCTCGGGCTTGAATGGAGCTGAGGTTCGGCAGTTGCTACTTCGTCCGCTCTGGTCTTTCTCTGGCGACCAGATCGGCAGAAGTACCACTATCAGCGCGCCCTTATTGCCAGTCCCTGAGAGGATGGGAGCTCCTCTTGGCCTTGACTTGGCTGGTATGGAGAAGCAGTATACAACCACAATATGATCTTTGGCGGACAGATTGCGGACGTATACTCTCACAGCGCGTTAGGATCCCCTTATTGGACAGAAGGCAATCGGGCCTGGAAAGGAGGCCACCTATAAGCAGATTTGTTACCTTTATACAGGTAACAAACTTGCCCGTAGGTCGTCCATTTGTTGGAATGAACGGGCGCTTTGCCAGTCTAGATGTTTGTTTCGTTTTTGGTGTCCTCGGTGGACTTTTTGTATAGATATATACAAATGTATAGAGCCAGCTTGAAGTTATTTTTGGAAGTGTCTAGGAAAAATATACAACCCCTATTGGAGAGTCTCAAAACACATCTCTCTCTCGTCTGCCTCCACGTATCGTGTGAAATCGTCCTCTGTGCTGGACTGGGAGGATCTCAGCGGTACCGCTCCTCTGGTTGGTCGAGGGGTGGGGCGTCGCGCTCTTGATCGAGTTGGATGAGGATCGTCTCCCGTTCGTCGTCGGATAGCTCGAACGGTCGGATTGACGACTGTGGTTGGTCGTACTCTCAGGGTATAGCCGTAGTATAATGGCCCCGAGTTTATATTGGTACACTTGCTCCCACCGTGGGTAACAGTGTCGAGAGTGATAGATCTAGTCCAAGGGCTTTGCTGCTTTGTGCCATCTGAACTCTTCGTCTTGCACCGCGCTGTCCCACTCTGGACGAGTGTGATAACGGAAGTGTCGAGCCCACCTCCCCGCCCAGGATTGGAGGCGTTGAGGGTCGGTTGGGCGGGCGTTGTTGCGGTTAAGCAGGACATTGAGTAGGTATCCATGGCCGTTTCGGAACAGACGATAGCGAATGGCTATAAGCCATACCGCCATGTTTTCTTGTTGAAAACGGAGATAGTGTCTTTGCCGTAGCCTTGCCGCTCCCCGAAATCGGTCGGGGACTATAGGTGGCAGGGGGCGATAGTGACTCCGCCTATGGTAGGAAGGCGAGGGTGAGATGTATGTGACACCATTGTCTGATAGGAAGGGGAGGGGGGGGGGGGGTGGAGACGGTTATTGGGTACGCTCCTCAAGGGGCACTCCGAGAGCCTCCTTGATTTTGCGCAACTCCTCACCTTCCGCCATCAGATTGAATGGGCGATCGCGGCCCTTTCGGAGGTGATAGGCCCGATATGCCTTAACCTCGTCTGGAAGGGGTAGGCCCGCTCTTTCCAGTAGTCGGTAGTAGGCACTGATGTCTAATTGTGACAATCGGAGCCTTGAGTTCGGAGCTCGTAGGGTTCCAAGAGCTGTTTGGGCAGCGCGTTGATGCTATAAAATCGGAGTACATACGCCCTTTGTTGATCGGACAGCCTGTGATGGTCCGAGTCAACGCCCACTGCTCCATGGTCATTGTCGTAGGATCCCTCGGAATGGGTGTGTAGGGTACCACATGTGGGAGTGGGTTTTCGGGCCAGGTTGGCGGGCCCTGAGGAACTTCCCACGGTTTTGTAACTGGGTACTTCCATGGTTGTTCCTTCTCATAGAATTTGTGCTCCAGACACATGTGTGGTCCCCATCGCTCTGGCGACATATACAGGTCGGGGTCAAGAGCCCACTTGTGTCCACAGTTTCGGTTACCGCGGAAGGGCTGAATTCAAACCACCGCAGGTCACTCGGAGACGGTTCTCGTCATGTGCCGCGTACTGGTAGGATGGGGCGTGTGAGTATACCCCCCGCTCATCCTTCATTGGCGGAAGTGGCGGTGGTATGCTTTCCTCAGGCACGACCCCGTGGGCCGGTTGGTCCTCAAGTAGGTGAGGGTCCGGGACCCAGTTGACCTGATTGCCAATGAGCATATGCCGATATGGCTCCGCCGTTGGTTTGAACGGATTAGAACGCGGATTGGTTGTATGTTTGAGCTCAGGGCATTCAAGCCGTAGGCGGCGCTCTGCGTCCGTGATATCCGGGTACGGAGGGTATATGCGGTGCATCTGGCGTGACGCTGGGTCAAAGGCATATCGGACGGGTCTGCAGTATTTGTCGCCCGCCTCGTTCCCTTGGAAGAGGTGAGGATCCATTCCCCGTAGCATCACATCCATCGAAATGATACGGCCTTAATAATCGGTTGACGCGTGCATAGTTGTTGACCCTCTGGGGAGGGCTGGAAGGGGGAGGTTTGGGTACCCCTGATTTGATTTCCCATCGGATGACATGGTAGATTTTCTCGCCTACCGGTCTATCCCCATGACAGTATACAGGTCGGTCGATCGGGCCGTATACGTACGGGATATCATACTTTTTGTGAAAGTATGCCACAAATTCCTCTTTCCTGCCCCAGTGTCGGGGCTGTTCGGGCGGTGGGCAGCGATGGTGCTGATAATCCGTATTGTAAGGCGCAGGAACGGATTTTTCCGCCTCGACCGGGTTTAACCCGTCCCTATATTTGTCGGGCTCGGTTTTATCCTTGTCGCCGAACCGTCGCCAATATTCGCGGCGAGCCTTTAAGCGTCGATTAGCGCGGTTGCGCGCCATAACTTCAGCATCACTGTCCTCACCCGACTCGTATTCAGTGTCGGATTGATCGAACTCGTCCGGCACCCGCCATGGTTCCGGGTCAACCCATGGTTGTTGAAGGATATCCTCTGGGTCGACGTCCTCATCCGTCGGAGGTGAGGAAGGTGTGCGCGCAACACTAGCAGGCGTTGCGGCTCCCTCCGGGCTCATGTGGGTAGGCTTGGTGTGCGAGTGATCAGAAAGAGTGCTGAGTGGGGTATTGGGTAAAGTAGGGCTCGGTCGGGGTTGGGCGGGTCTCTCCGGAACAGTTCCGGCCCCCTTGGATTCCGAGTGTGCTGTTTTGTGTCGTTTGTGTGGTGGGGTGGCGAACCTGGGGCTCTCCGACATATGCAAATCGGACACATACGGTTGTTTGGCATCCGGCGGTGCCCCTGCTATCGGCTGGCCTTCCTGCCTCTGGTCCGATGCTTTCCCCTTGTCGACCGCGATGACTTGCATTAGCAAGTGTACTACCGCGATAACGCACACCGACGCCACGCACGCTAATAGAAACGCTAGGTATTCCTCCAGCGCCGTCTGCATGCCTATAGGTGGCATAAGGACTTGATTGTTTGTATGTCTGTGAGCCAAAATTATGAGTAAGGTAAGTGTGTTTGCTATGGATCATGGGATATTTGTCGTCTTTGCACACTTGCTTACTTATGTACATGTCAACAGGGGGATTTGGGTGCGACGTGAGCCCTTGGATCCCTTCGCCTGTCCGTACTTAATGCATCGGTATTATATATGAATCGGGCTGTCTAGGAATAGGGACAATTAAGTGCATGGATGAAGTATATATGCTTATGGCTCTTGGTGTTTTTTCAACCTTCCACCCAAACAACGAGATAGGGGGGAGCGTGACATAAATAACATAACATTCTGTGGAGAATAATTTATCACACCCCACACATGCCAGAGCCGCGGGAGGCGGGCTAGCAACTCAGGAGGAGGCGGGTGTGATGTGCAATGGCCAGGTTGAGCTCGCCAGAAATTATTCCGACCCATGGTGGTAACACCAACTACCGACCCGTCAAGATACCTTCAGGGCCGTCGCACCCCACGGTGGGCGGGGCAGGGTCATTTTTCCCGTATGTTACATCATGTTAGGTCCAATCCACTCTTTCCCGTAGAAGAGCAGGCTTAGGTAGTATTTTAGACAAGACAGAGGTATCTTCGGGTGTGTCCCTAGTATGGAAGCGGCTAGGTTTCCGCGCGGTGCGGTTGGGCCCGGTACCCCTATACTACCCGTGTTTGGCTATGCGTTTCATCGATCATCACTTCGATTACTTTCGACCCCGTTTGGATCTAGCAGCTTGGCCTAGTCGGCCGGGTTTATATTTCCCCGGTGCTGGTGCCCCTATGAGACAGCCAGAAATGCCTTCCGCTGCTATCTCGTCCCATAACCGTATTGGGATTCGGCCATGTTGGAGGTCGAATGGGTAATCTAACCATGCGCGGCCATACTTGGATCTGAACTGCCGCGCGAGCCAACCCACAAAGAAATCTCCATCGCGCGCCTCAAAGCAGCTGTGGATTGCTCCTGCTAGCCACTCGGGCACTGGTGACCCAGCCCCGGCTGGAGGGTCAGGGCTAGGCAAGAGCAAACTCTGTAAGCGCTTGGCGTCGACTGGTTCAACGCAGTGTTGCTCCCAAAACTTAAAAATGTTTGGCTCTTTTTTGTAACGTAGAGCACACTCAGGTGGTACAAGCTCGAACCCCTGTGTAGACACCTGCTGCTGCTGCTTGTATTCTTGGCGCAGGTTGCCGCAAGCTTGATCAATTGCGTGTGCTCAACAGGCACAGATTGGCCGACCAGGATTTCTCTGGGAGCGCAGGACCGCACCACCGCATGTAGAATACTCCGGGCCGCCCACCAGCGCGCCATCACGTCGCGAAGGTCGAGCCAGAAGTACTTGGTTGGCGCAATGAAAAAAAAAGCTCTGATTTCCTTCTGGCAGTCTTCCAGTTTTATAATTTCTCTGCCCTTGATCGACAGCGCAAAACGCTGCATGCGGACGCTGAGTTGCATGGGCTTGATGCTGAATTCGCCTTGGGTGGGCCACATCTCTCGCCACGCAAGTTTGGACAGCAGAGAGGTAGCCAGAGCTTTGCGGCTGCGTTCTAGGAGCTGCTGTTGGTGCGGAGGCTTCAGCTCGTTCATCAGACCTAAGAGCTGTTTGAAGTGAAAGCCGGGGTCACTGTTAGCCTTTAATTTGACAAAGCTTACCTTGGAATCAGGCCTTTCCAGATACTCCACAACGTGCCACAGGCTGTCAAGGTAGAAAAAACTGCGCTTGGCGCCGAGCCCCGCAAACTTGAGGGCGCACGTGTAATACAAAAAAGCAATATCCGGGTTGCTATGGCGCACGCCTCCACCCGCAGACACACAGCAGGCTACGAGATACAGAGCCTCTGCTTGCCAGAGCGCTGGCTTACGACGCAGCAGCTCCACAGCAAGCTTTTCCTTTTTCTCGTTCGGGCTTTTCTCGAGTAGGTCCTTGGCTTGAGCAAGCTCGGACCCCCCAAGGCCGCGGAGCTCTCGCGGCCTAGATTGCAGGGCTTCGCACATGCGTTTTTCTTCTTCTTCAAGGACTAGCTCGCTGGTTTTCAAAGTCTAGCTCGGGGGGCCAAGAGGAAGAGGGCTTGAGATGGGTTTGGATGGCACGTATGCCGCCGGTTCCTGCAACCGCGGCCAGGCCTCCGCTTCTCGTTTGTTGTTTTCTGATTTTGAATCCTGGGACGTGTCCTCAGTGACAGGCCCAGCACCAGCAACATCTCTGCCGCGGTACGTGCCAAGCTCCGTAGGCGGGGGGGGGGGGGGGGGGGGGGGGGGGAGCTCTACGCTGCGGACCAAGACGCTCTCCTTGTCTGGAGGCGAAGAAGAAGCTTTGTTCAACTCCGACTTCAGCTTATGCAACAACACTTGAAACCACGACGCATCCTTCAAAAAACACTCGGGAAACAATTGCGGTTTCTCTGTTTTCCAGTCCAGTCTTCTGCATTTTGCAAGTTTTGCCATCACATCCCATTGCCAGGGGTGAACCGGGGTGTTTGAAATAAAAGAATTCGCGGCTTACGCCCAGTATAAACGAGCAAAATCTGTGTTTGGGCGGGGCAGACCTTGCCCCAACTCCAAACCATTGCCCAGATGGTATAAAGCCTCTTCGTACCAGACCACCGGTTCCATCCGGAGCAAATTAACTGCCTCTTCGTAGCGTTTGTCTGCCAGCGCCTGTTTGGCCTTTTAAAGCTGTATAGGCGCGTTAGCAGGTAATTGCGGGGGCCTATCCGCCAGAGCCCATGACAGCCTTTCTGCTTCTGTTTCTATAATCTTATGCTTGGCAACGGCGAACTCGGCTGCCAACTTATATTGACTGAACTCGGTGCCTCGCACATATTCAAGCAGGTGATACCTGTCTTTGTTCAGAGAGTCGTCATCTCGGTCTGCGCGCTTGTAAAAGCCCCCAACAGCTGGAGCTTCCATGTATTCCATCCTGCAAGCCACAAGTAGTTATCAATAACAACCAACTGCTTTCTTTTTTACTTTTAAGAAAGAAGGTTTCTTGTCCTAGCCCGCGATTTAATTCTTACTCTTGACTCCCTCCCCCCCCCCCCCCCCCCCCCCCCCCCCCCCCCCCCCCCCCCCCCCCCCCCCCTCTTCCCTTCCTTTCCCCCCTCCCACACTCCGCCCCTTGTTGCGCAAGCTTAAGGGGCTCTACAATTTTTTTTCTGCCCCCAAATTTTTTCTGTCCCAATTTTCTTGGTGTCTTCTTTAAAGCCCCCAGGGCGTCGCCCCCCCCCCCCCCCAAAAAAAAAAAAGAAATAAGGGGGCACACCCTCCTTTAGAAAAAGCGGGGGGGGGGCTCCCTCACAAGAAAACAGTGTGTGTGTGTGTGTGTGTAGGGAGGGGGCGGCATCCCCCCCCCCCCCCCTTCCCCCCAAAACAATGTGGCCAAAATGACACTCGAAGTTTTTTCCTGTCCAAAAGTTGCGTGCCAAAAAATAATAATAACCAAATTTCATTTTTCTCCCCCTAAAAAGCGGCTGTTGTCCGGGGGGGGGGGGGGGGGGGGAGGCTCCACCGGGAAAAGAAGAGCCGGGGGAGGGGACGCCCTCCTCCCTTTTTGTTTCCCCAAATAGCGTACAATAGGGCGCCCCTAGCACCCCCCTGCCCAGGTCACGGGAGCAGGTACCAAGCAATGTCTTCTTCTTCTTCTTCTTCTTCTTCTTCTTCTTCTTCTTCTTCTTCTTCTTCTTCTCCTCCTCCTTCTTCTTCTTCTTCTTAGACAACCTGTTGACGGGGCATGGTACAGAAATTGTGTGGCACAGTATGAGTTTTATGCGAGTGTGGTCGACTAATATCACTGCATACCTGGCAGTACTAATATCAACATACAAAATCGGCAGACCTCTCTCTCTCTTTCTCTCTATCGCACCCAGGGTTCGCCTCCTGGTGTCGGGCGCCGGGCCGGCTAGGCCCAGCACTGTACAAGCAAGGACTACAAGCGCTGGCTGCATTCTAGGCTTTCTTTTCCTTTTCGTTTCTTTGTAGAGGCTCCTGGGAGAAGAAAAGGAAGCGGGGAAGACGCGTTTTGAAAAACACACGAGCACGAAGCGAATAAATTAAAATAGAGGGGAAAGAGAACAAAGGAAGGGGGCCGAAGGGCGCTCTGTCCCGCCCCCCACCCTCCCCTCGCTCGATGCGCCTCACCCCCCCCCCCCCCCCCCCTCACCACTTTAATCCCCGACTCTCCCCTACAACTCATTTATAAAAACAAATTCGAATTCAGCTACTAGGCATATGTATCTAAAATATGAACACGCTGCTGGATTCGCTGCGTAAATACGTGTCCTCCGTCTTGCAGGCAAGGTCGGCTATACATGAACGACTTTGTACAAATCACCGCAAATGTATGTGCACCGAAAAAGACATGGATACCGCATGGTTACGACAGGGGGGATTCAACGTGGTGTTTGCAGATGCAGTAGATAATCAATTTGTTGCACGCTTTTCTTTTGAAATTTTCGAAACAAGAAAAACACCTGATGCGCGAAAGGAGTGGACACACTCAATGTACCACAAAGGGATCGGCTCCTGTTGTGACATGCAGTATCAAGAAGTGACGTATGAAAATACACAAAAATTGAAGACATTTTTTAAGACCTTGGTGGCAGGCACAAAGGTCAGTAACTTGACAGAGGAGTGCAAAAAGTATCTGCTCGATGATTGCGAAGAACTGCGCATCAAAGTCTCGCTGGTACTAAGAAAATTTATTACGCGAGAGCATGACATGCCATACAAAGAGCACTTCATAAGCTATATTTATTTTATAGCAAAGCCAAACGTGCACTGACAGATCTAAGCATGTGGCTCCCTCCCCCTCCACAAACCGCCGCAGACGACGCAGTGCGAACAAATGCTTACACAGCGTGGGAAGCAACGCTGCAAACGGTCCGCAAATATGCTGAACTTTTCTTTGAATTAATACTGGATGATCATCTGGCTACTGATTCCGTACTCGTAGATCTGAAGCCAAGCAAATTTCTTGTGTACAAAAGCCAAGAGTCGAAAACGCTACTGGTTACGATCGGCGATGCGGATCTGAATGAAGGCAGTAACAACCACGCAGTCGTGGAGCTGCGCCCTGATACTAGGCGATTGCTGTACACTCTTCCACAAGAACCGCACTCGACCGATTTGCTGTGCATTGGGTTATTCATGACAGCGCTGGCAAATGGCTACGCCTGGCTATCCCCAGTGGCGCGCTCGGAAAGTTTAAGGGTGCTTCAATCAAAGTTAGCTAGCGTTGCCGAGAGGGCAGGGGAAAGGCGGAGCAAGCTGTTGTGCAAAGCTATGGCATTACTAGCTAGAGTGAGATTTACCAGGAATCAGTGTTTACTTTTATTTCAATGCTGGCACACTACAAGAACGAAAAATTATCAGAGGCTGGATGCCACCAAATGCAATCAGCGTGTATGACTCCCTTGCAGTTTGAGCAAATCCACGACTATAAATTCCAGAACGATCCATCTATTGCAGCGGAAAGGTACTGCCTCCTGCTGCAGGACGTATTCAAGTGTCAGAGTTGTGCTGATTCCAACTGGAACCAATTACTGAGTCATGCGTCGTTGGCATTATTGGGTACGCATGAAGTCAATGATATGTTTAACCTGGTTGCATTCCTACGATAACTTTTGCAACATGTCCTGCGAGACGAATCGCAGGACCAAGTAATGGACAAAGGCTTATGCTTCTGGGGGACAGACCACACTAATCTCGTCTGCTTTGGTTTTACCACCATAACCCAAACGACAGCAGCGTATTACACAAAGTGGTGTCAGCTCATGTATGAGGAAGAGATAGGCTCCTGCGAAAGTATGAGCAGCGAGGTGATGATGGCCGCTGATATTGGCAGGGACGTAGAAAACTTACCACAAATAGTCTCGAAGCTGGAAAATAAGGGGATCTTACGACTGAGGTGCAGGAAATATTTCAAGAAACGGCTAAAGAGATTGTGGCTAAAGTTGATACAGAAACGCGTAGGCAGAGAGAAGCAGACACACACTTGTTCTGTTGGATGGCACCTGCGGACCGCTACGAGTTCCTAACAGATATTCTATATAAAGAGCTAGCGCGTGCGGCATGGTATGGTCTACGCAGACTAGTAGAACATTATGCAGACCTACTCTCTAAGATTGCAGCTACACAATGTTATTGTTTTTTCTTTCGTCATTGGGATCTCTCGCACGTGCTAGTGTATCCATATCGGCACAAGGCGGATGTTCGCTTATTAGACGCTCCCATGTACCTCAACTGCGATGCTAAAGAAACCGACCTTGGGACTATCCGCACATCACTGCAGAACAAAACCAGTCATCAGCACTGCATTTTACATTGCCGTTATGGCCAACGGGCCAGCTTGTGAGAACAAAGGGCGTGGGTGTTAGCATGCCTTGGCGCTAGAAGAATCCAAGGTAAACACGGATACGCTAAAACCCGCGGTTCGATTTGCCTTAGAGCACTTGCAAATGACAAAGCTGGGGCACGAAAGGTTACTTAAAGTAAAAGGCGAAGATAATCTGCAACGACTGTGCAGTTTTGCAAAGTAGACGCATGCACAATCTGCTCGCAAATGTGATTGATTGCTTGCTTTGCGCGGCCACGGTCGCATTCAGCGCCGCTACTTTGGCCGCCAGGTCGCGCACGCCGATGCAGTCTACCAGCAGCAGCTGGTCTGTGCCGCAGGCGGGAGGGAAGGGGAAGGGGGGGGGGGGGGATGTGTGTGTGTGCCGCGTGCCCGAGTTCGCCACCGCCCCGCCTCTGATACTTTAGGTTAGTGCCAAGCGTAAGATGTTGTCGAGATTTGATCTCGCGGGTTTCTTATCTTTGTAATCAATCAACCGACGCTACGCAGTCGCTCCCTGAGAAGCATGCCTCACCGCAGACACTGTTCTTTCTCTTCTTGGCTTCGTTTTGCACTTTTGTGTCCTTGCCGCGCATTCTATTTGTTCTGTGAGGCGCCCTAGGCGGCGCCACAATCCCTCCAATCTCTCAGATTTCATCCACCGCGTAGGGAAACACGAGGGCTTTTTGGCTGCGTCCATGTCTTTTTCCTGCACCCGGTTGCCTTCTTCAGCTTGTGTTGCACAGCCAACTAAAATCCCTGCTTGGTTCATTAAAGAAACAGTTTCTTTTTTAACACTTTCTCGCCGCGCTTTTTCCTTTTCTTACCCCCGCTGTTCGGGAACTACTGCGGACTCATACCTTGTCAGGATCTGTCAGGCAACACTATTTTTTATATTATTATTATTTAAATTGACGGAGGTGGTAGTGCCCACGCCCGATGATCTTTCTCTCTTAGATGACCGGGCTTGCGCATGCACTGACAGA
>WBZZ01002185.1:170000-172500 GCA_019918135.1 Paulinella micropora
TATTATTATTATTATTATTATTATTATTATTCCAGGACCCAGCAGACACCAGATTGTTATGGGTGGGGTTTCGAGGCAGCTCTAGCAACCGCGCTTGGTGTATGCACTTGCACATTCGGTGACGTCTTGCAAGAGGTTGCTGGGACTGCGGAATAACCTCGGCTTAGTGCAGTCTTGCCCTCAGGAGCTCCATCGGTGGCCCCGATCATCAGGCGAGAGACTGACACGGGGGGGTGGAGGACCTCGAACAAGGGTATTGGAGGCTTATGTCCGTTGAGGATATGCCATTAGCTGCATCAGTACGCCTCAGATATAGTATTATTATTATTATTATCATTATTTTGGACACCGTGATAGCCCAGTGGTCAAGTTCTACCATCTGGGCCCTGTCGCCAGTTCGATTCCCGTCGGTGCCACCAGTATTTTCATTGAACATACCGGTCTATTTCTGGACCAGTATTTTCATTGAACATACCGGCCCGTCTGGAAGTGTTGGAACTGCCCTTGCGGGGGTGTCATTAGAGCTTATCGTCAATTCTTCGTACTCCCCTCACGGGTGAGACGATGGAGGCGCATGTGCAGAAATGCATCAGCCATTGACAGAGAAGCACTATTATCATTATTATTATCATTATTATTATTATTATTATTTTTCTTATTGATTTTCTTCTTCTTCCTCTTCCTCCTCTTCTTCTTTCTCTTCGTATCGTTTTTTTTAAAAATCGCTTTCATGATTTTCTTCATCTTCTTCACCATGTCATTTGTTTGTTTGTGTCTGTGTGTCATGTGTTTCTTCTTCTTCTCTCTCTCTCTCTCTCTCTCTCTCTCTCTCTCTCTCCTCTCCTCTCTCCCTCTCTCTCTCTCTCCCTCTCCGTCTCTCCCTCTCTCCTCCCTCTCTCCTCCCCCCCCCCCCCCCCCTCTCTCTCTCTCTGTGTTGTGCATGTGCGGCTGTCGACAGCGACCCCCTCTTCCCCGGTACACATAGATAAGAGATAGACAGTCGCTATCCACAACATGATATACCTACCTGCCTACCTAATGATATACCTACCTGCCTACCTAACTACCTAAGTAGGTGTCATGTGTGGTTGGTTCCAGGATCAGTTCAAGATATACCTCAACGTGCTGACACAGGTCAGACCGTTGTTGCCGCACTGCTGCCTTTCTGCCCCTCCAACTGCCCTTTTGCTCCCTCCGTTTGCTCACTACTGCCTTTTCTGTCCCCTGCGTTGCCTTTTTGCTCCCTCTGCTGCCCTTTTTAAAAAAAAAACCTTTTAACATGTGTGTGTGTATGTGCAGGAGCTCTGGTCCTCCCACCAGGCGAACCAGGCCGACGTGACAGAACAGCGCACGAGGCAACTCGGTCTGTTCAGCAGATAGACAGACAGACAGGTAGATAGCTATCACACCAGGCTAACCAGCCCGACGGCACCATAACTCGGTCTGTGTCCCCCTCATTCCTCCCACAATTAACTGTCTGCCCCCTCCAACTCCCTATTTTGCTCCCTCCGTTCCCTTGCTACTGGCTTTTCTACTTCAATTTCTTCTCTCTCTCTCTCTCTCTCTCTCTCTCTCTCTCTCTCTCTCTCTCTCTTTTTTTTTTTTTTTTTCTGTAGTCTACAGAGAGTTGGAGCAAACACTGCGCATAGTGGACCGTCGCGCCACATTCGAGCTATATGGGTAAATACATGCATGTGTACATAAGAATCTATCTATCTATCTATCTATCTATCTATCTATCTATCTATCTATCTATCTATCTATCTATCTATCTATCTATCTATCTATCTGTCTATCTGTCTATCTAATGTTAATCCCCAGCGCGTCACCAGGTCGCCAACTGGCGGCGGGGTGGAATGGATGCCTGTGTCTTCGGATATGCAGAGCTGATAGACCAAACATATCTATCTCATGTTAGCTCGGCAGCTTTGGGGCTGGCTGGCCGAGGCAGCGACCTCGACCTGTCAGGTATGGATAGGAAAAAAAGGCAATAGTGGGGCAGCGGAGGTACAGAAAAGGCTGAGGCAACGGGGCAATAGAAAAGGCAACTATGGAGCAGCGGGGGATGTAAAGGCAATAGTGAGGCAGTGGAGAGATAGACAAGGCAACAGCGGGGCAGCAGGGGGAAAAACGTATGTACGTACGTGTATGTATGTATGTATGTATGTATGTATGTATGTATGTACGTATGTACGTACGTACGTGCGTACGTACGTACGTATGTATGTATGTATGTATGTATGTATGTATAAATATGTATGTATAAATATGTATGTCTATATGTATGAATTGTATGTATGTATGTATGTATGTATGTATGTATGTATGTACGTACGTGTACGTACGTACGTGTACGTACGTACGTGTACGTACGTACGTACACGTACGTACGTGTACGTACGTACGTGTACGTATGTATGTATGTATGTATGTATGTATGTATGTATGTGTATGCATGTACGTATGTATATATGTATGTATGTATGTATGTATGTATGTA
>WBZZ01002185.1:182500-207500 GCA_019918135.1 Paulinella micropora
CCTCCATCGTCTCACCCGCGAAGGGAGTACGAAGAATTGACGATAAGCTCTAATGACACCCCCGCAAGGGCAGTTCCAACACTTCCAGACGGGCCGGTATGTTCAATGAAAATACTGGTCCAGACGGATCGGTATGTTCAATGAAAATACTGGTGGCACCGACGGGAATCGAACTGGCGACAGGGCCCAGATGGTAGAACTTGACCACTGGGCTATCACGGTGTCCAATAATAATAATAATAATAATAATAATAATAATAATAATAATAATACTCATAATCATAATCATAATCATAATCATAATCATAATAATAATAATAATAATAATAATAATAATAGACTTATCAGTCAATTGGCCTTTGATCCTGTCGGACATGTGCCTCCATTGGTAGCACGGGACCGTTCGGTGACGCGGCTCCGCTCCAAAGACTCGACTGGCAGTGCAATGTGCAAATGAGCGTGCTGTGCATGTGCAAGTGGGTGCAAGGAGTGAGAGGAGTTATCTGCCGAGAAGAAGTCCGCGACGCTGCGCTGACCTCCACCTACAACAGATCTAGCCAGACATTCTACCTGACTAGGCCTTCCCCTGCTCCTTCTACCCACCTCCTGAACGACCGTGAGGTCGATCACCTCCTCCTCCTCCTCCGCCCCCTCTGCCTCCCTGATCTGCGCCTCCAACTCCTCCCACTCCTTCCAGATGGTGGCAACAAACCTCCCTAACTCCTCCTCCACCTCTTCTGGGACAGAGATAAACAAAACGCCGAGCATCGCCGCCATCTTTTCATCCTTCCCCTTCAGCCATTCCTCTTTGAAGAGCTTCATCTCCTCCTCCGCCTCCCGCAGTTCCCTGTGATAAAGCCCTCCTCGATTCAGCATGAGGGGCTGCCGGGCTTGCGCCTCATCGATAAACTTAAACAGTGCCTCACGAGAGCTCGCAAACGTTGGGCAATGCAGCAGGAAGTGACGTAACGACTCGTTAACCTCAGTGCCACACAAGGCGAAACAGCTTGAGCAGTCCGGCGAGCATGAGCCAAATTTGGATCGGTAGAGGCGAAGGCGATTGTTGCAGCTCAACAATCGCCTTCTGATAAGGTTGTGACTTCCCCCCTCCAGCGCCCGCCAACGTGGGAAAGCAGAGCGGGAAGACATCTGGCTAAGCAGCACCCTAAGCCCATCAGAGGGCTTAGCCTGCCGCTCCCAGCCAGCTACTTCCTGCCGGACAGACCATTGCTTTACCACCTCGTTCCAGTTCGCCAGAGCGGCCCGCCAGTCCTTATCATCTACCGTGCCATCTTCGTTCACGACCCGCTTGAGCGCATCCAAGCCCTCCCGCAGCCTGTGATCTGCTAAGATCAAATTTTCCGTATCTTCCTTCCATTTGCACCGACCCGTGTTGTAAAGCCTGCGTGTTAGCGCTGTGTTGCCCAGTAACTCGATGCGCCCTAGGAACCGAAGCCGGGCCGCCTTGGCAAGGATGCTAAAACTCGGCGTGCGGCCTAAACCCCTGGTGATGCAGCCGCTTGTGCGCGTACCAACACCCAAGATGACCCGCAGGGGCGCTACCAACGCGCCCTCCAGCTTACTGAGCTTGTTGGCGCCCGGCAGATCCCAAAAAGCCGATGCGTAAAGCAACTTTGCGCCAACCATTTGCTGCCAATTCATCAGCCGAAGACGCGCTGGAACTTCATGGGCAATCCAGAGGGGGTAGTAGGCAGCCGTTCCCGCTACAGTGATTTCCGCCGCCCGCTGCGCTTGCGGTTTATCGGAGAGGGTGTCCGTGAGCAGAACTCCCAGGTATTTGTAGTGGTCGGTGACGTTTAGAACCTTGCCCCGGAACCTCACACACGGGCGACTTTTTTGACTTGGCGTGCCCGTATATCGGCATGACTTCCGTCTTGCCCGGTCAAGCCGATAGTCCTCCACGAATGTCGCCACGACATTTACAATCTGTTGAAGCTCCGTGACACTATGCGCAATTACCGCAACGTCGTCGGCGTAAAGCAGGGTCCGTATGTCTTCGATGCGGTTGAGGTCCTCGATCTCCAACTCTTTCGCGATTCGGACCGTTAGCTCATCCATGAAGACGTTGAACAGCGACGGTGACAACGGTGACCCTTGCTGAACTCCCATCTCTTCCAGCACTCCACCAGTGAGTTCGCCATCGACTAGCACTCGCGATGACGTTCTTCGGTAAAAACGCCGCAGAATGCGATAGAACTTGCCCTGTACCCCCATCTGGGTTAGCCTCTGAAACAACCCGGCCCGCCAAACCGTAGGGAATGCCTTTCTCAGATCCACGAACAAAACGAAAGAACGGAGGCCAGCTTGTTGTCTAAGGCGCAGACGCTCCTTAAGGACAAAAATCTGGTCCCCCGTACTACGTTTTGGCCGGAACCCACCCTGCTCTGGGCGAAGCCTGCCCGGCTGATCGATGAAAGCCGTAAGCCTCGCCGCCATAAGGGACAGATACATCTTACCCAGACAGCTCAGAATCGCGATGTCTCTCCAATTTTCCGGATCGGTTGTGTCGCCTCCTTTTGGGATGTTGACGATAATCGCTTTGCCCCAGTCGCTGGGGGTGTATTCGCACGATTTCAACCAGTTGAAGAAGCGCACCAGAAAGCTCACAATCCGCGTGCCTCCGTACTTGCATCTCGTTCTTGATCTTATCCGGTGAGCACGCTTTGTGATTCTGGAGATTTTCCTGGCAGAGCTCCACTTCCTTCTCGGTGTAATCATAGTCCAGCGGGCCCGTCTCAGTCCGGATCTCCTCGGCTTGCGCCATGGCCTCGAATTGGTCGCGCAGGTTGTCGTTATACTGGAAGGTTTCGCGGGCCTTCCGCTCGGGCTCAATCCGCGCTGCTTCCTCATCAGAACCGACTTCCCCTACACATGCATCCTCCAAAAACTGGTTTTCTTTGGGGACCACCATACGTCGGCGGTATTCTTCCCATTCTTGTAGTTTTTCCCGGAGTGTGCATGCCAGAGTGCCATCAGGCTTCCGAACAGGAGCAGAAGCTTTGGACCGCCGAACCCCGCCCAAACGCTTTGACAGCTTCCAGTACGTGGCCATGGTAGCGCTCCTGAAGTTGGCAGCGGTGTCATTCTGGACCCGCTTCCACGCTTGCTCCTTCTTCTCCTTGCATAACCTTCTGACCGCCTTCCTCGCTTCTTTATATCTTTGCCAGGCCTCTCGGTTGGCCTCATTCCTTCGCCAGAGGCCGTATGCCTCTCTCCGTCGCGCAATCGCTTCCCTAAGACTCTCATCAAACCATGCATTAGTAAACCCTGGCCTAATCACCCGAACTCCCAAGACCTTCACGGCTGCGCCCGTGAAAGCTCGGACCACTAAGCTAGCGACCCTATCTACCTCCTGCTGAAGCTCATCCGGGTCCTCCACTGCTGATAGATCTGGGAGGCCATCTGGCAACAGCCCCGATATACCAGCTGCAAAGGTCTCGTCGTACTTCAACCTAAGCTTAGACAGCTCACTCTCCTTACCCTCAACTACCCTGCCTATCAAGCGCTCTGCCTTGAATGCTTTGTACCTCTTTACCTGCTTTTTGGGGGGTGGCTGTCCCCCCCAGACCAGTTCCGCCCACACAGCTTTGTGGTCGGTATCAAGGTCTACCTCGTCGACGCCGAAGCTTGCCTCCTCCGCCAGCTCGGAAGAGACGCAGATGTAATCCAGTAGATGCCTTCGTCCACCTACATTTTCCTGCCTAGACCACCAATATTTGTCCCCCGTGGTTGCGAAAACCCACTGAGATTGCGCAACCCCGTGGCAACAAGCATCGCAGCCAGCAACTCACCATTCTCACTCCTAACCCCTCTACCCCTCTCATCTATCTCGCCAAAGAGGCCCACCACTCCCTCCTCCCGCGCTATTCTGGCGGGCCCCAGCTTAGCATTAGCATCACCAACCGTAACCACATGACCTTTGGTGGCGAAGTAGGAGACGGCCGCCTGCCACGCCTCATAGGCTGCAATAGATTCCTCTCGTTGATTTTCTTGGGGGAAGTAGCCGTTGCCGACGAACACATCCGACGCCGTCGCGCTCCCAGACGACAGCCTCACCCACAATTGCTGTGGGTGTGAAACAGGCGCCTGTACAATGGTAGCGCACGGTGCCAGATAGTTGGCCACCAACGTCAAGACTCCCCCCAAGAGACGCGAGCCCGCACCAGTTGCAGCCGCTTTGCCGAGGACTGCGAAGCCGTCGACTTGGAGCTTCTCCACCTTCTGCGACGATAGGTTGTGCTCCTGGACTCCGACGATCACCCAGCCTCGCTCCTTGTAGTGCTCCGGCCATTCCCCAAAGCCTGGGCTATCCGCACCCACTTTGCCTTGCCAATTATGTGAGGCCACCCTCAGTGGGAAGCCTTTCACAAATTGGGAAGAACGAAGCTGATGCCGATGCCTGCGCTTCGGTTGAGCCCGCCTGGAGCCCTCCGCCACCCTCCACGGCCCATCCTGCACCCTCCGCCCCAGCTCCTCCTCTCCCGCATCCCGCCCCACTCCGCCAAGGGAGATTCACCGCTTGAGGCTTCGCCCTGGGGCTCGTCGACTTCCACGTCGAGCACCCAGTAGCCAAACCCCTGCTTGCGAAGCTCCCTCTGCATCTCTACATACTGGGCACCCCCCCGTGCAGCCCGCTGCTTCTCTCTTTCCCGGAAAGTCCTACCCGTCGCAACGTGAACCTTTCCCGTGAAGAACTTACGCTCCCGCAGCAGCCGCACCATCTTCTCCGCCTCCTCACAAGACGCACATTTAATCCGCAAATGTCGCCCACTACCTCTGCCCGCAAATTCCACCTCGACTTCCCCGAGACCGAGAATTCGGAGCTCTCGCGCCATGACCACTGTCTGAGAGACATGCGATAGCCCCCATACTATGCAACATCTCTTATCCAGCTCATTTCGTACCTTCCTCCGCCACCTCCTCGGTGGCGGTACCGCTTGCCACACGCCGTGACCAGACCTTTCCGGACGTGACTTCTCTTCCGAGGTTGGGGAGGGTGATCGAGATGCAGCAGGATTGCTGGCTCTACGTGATTCAGGTTGCCCGTCAGGTACGCGAGCACTCGACCACCCCACCCCGGCCGAGTAGCCATCACCACCCGCAGGCGCACTCCCACGGGGAACGTCTAAACCTGAAGGATTACCGCCTTGACCCATAGGGCCAGCACTAGCGGCCGCGCTCTTCGCATAAGAACCTGACATAAGTGGTATGGGACCCCGGTGCCGCATTGATCGAGTTGTAAACTCGATAAATGAGGACCCAGGTGGGGTTATTTAAAGCTCAACCCTTAAAAAGCATACGTGTACGTATGTATAGGAATACACACAAACACTCACCTGCATCCGTAACCAGGCACGAGGCAGGACCCGTTGTGCATCATCGAGGTAGGTGTCGTGGCAAACTACCCTGCGTCCGATAAACGCTGCAAGTGAGTCATCTACCGAGAGCACAGAGTGACAGGCCCGTGCACGTGTACCCACCACCCCATAACCCTCCGCCAGAGCAACCCCATGGCATCCGCAGGATGAGCACGAAGAGTGCTGAGAGAGAGGGTGAGCCAGGAGCCCCGCTCCGGTCCGTCGTTACTTTGGTCATTTAGTCGTTTCAAGGCTTGTGGTAAGGTGTAGGGCCTCTCGCCTTCGTACAAACTCCGACCGACAGTAGTTTGGTTGACCATCCTTCGCGGTGACGCTCTGAACACAACCCCCTCCCCCAGTGCCCACCCCTTGTGATTCCAGAGGCCACCCCGAGCCAAGAGCCATGAGTATGATGAGCAACTCACATGAGTTACTCTCAGTAATTGGGACCCGTCTCATAAATCAATGGAACGCTTATCGTGCGCCCCTCATAGGCTCAGCCCGCCCATGTGAAAGCTAGGCCTCGCCCAAAGCAAAGCAAAGCAAAGCAACAAAAAAAAAAAAAAAAAAAAAAAAAAAAAAAAAAAAAAAAAAAAAAAAAAAAAAAAAAGAAGAAAAGAGAGAGAGAGAGAGAGAGAGAGAGAGAGAGAGAGAGAGAAAGAGAGAGAGAGAGCGAGCGAGAGCGAGGCCGCCGTGGCTCGCCCGCAATCCAGCTGGGTGCACCTCGTCACAACCACTCATCGGCGTGAGCTCATAGCTGTGTGCGACATAGGTACAAGAGCAAGAGGAGAAACAGTGTGCCAGCGTGGATGTGTGGGTGAGGCAGTGCGGTGAGGCAAAGCAGCGATGCCAGTCGAATCCCTGGAGACGGACCTAGCATCAAAAACATCGTATAAGTCTACCCCAGGCCTCCATCCACCGAGTGGTGAGCTCGATAAAAGAAGACCCGAGTGGGGTTATTTAAAGCTCAACCCTTAAAAAAGCATAAACATGTACGCCGCCAGGAACCCAACAACAATAACATAGCAGCCAGGAACCCAACAACAATAACACAGCCAGGAACCCAACAACAATAACATAGTAGCCAGGAACCCAACAACAATAACATAGCAGCCAGGAACCCAACAACAATAACATAGCAGCCAGGAACACAACAACAATAACATAGCTTCCGTAACCAGCCTTCAGGAACCCGCCTCAGTTACCCGCCCCCGTAACCAGGCCAGAGACGTGACGTACTATGCATCATTGAGGTGTCGTGGCAAGCCACCCTGCGTCCGATAGAAGCTACAAAAGTCATCTACCGAGAACACTAAGTGACAGGCCTGGTCACATGCACCCAACACGTCCCGACCCTCCGCCAGAGCATCCCCATGGCATCCGCAAAGTGAGCACGAGGGGTTCTGGGAGAGAGGGTGAGTCAGGAGCCCCGCGTCCAGGCAGTCGCTACTGTGGCAGTTGAGTGATTTCAAGGCTTGTGGAAATGTGTGGGGCCTGTCGCCTTCATACCCACTCATACCGACAGTAGTTTAGTTAACCAACCTGTCCAGTGACCCACTGAGCCCAAACCCCTCCCTCAGATAACCCCCACCCCCCGCACCCCGAGTGATACCAGAGGCCACCCCGAGCCAAGAGCCGTGAGCGTGGTGAGAGAGCTTCTCTCAGTAAAAGTTTCCGTCTCATGAATCAGTGGAGCACTGATTATCTACCCCTCATAACAAGCTGCCAACGGCCCCAACCCCGCCTTGTGGCGGTGACACCCAACCATGTATTGGTGCCCCCCATAATAATAATAATAATAATAATAATAATAATAATATCTAGGGGCTGCGCCAACACCTGAAAGGATGGTTGACCGGTGCGCTTCGCGCACCAAACCCCGCCAGCCCCACTTCTTATCACTTTTTGGAGGGGCCCCCGGACCACCCCCCCCCCCTTCCGGCCGCCCCCTTTCCCTTCGACAGGGTACGTTGAATTGCCGGAAGTGCCGCAAAGGGCGCCTGGTGGCCAAAAACCTCAATTTTCAGGTGTGGGTGCCACCCGCGACCAGAACGGGTACGTACAATCGCAGGGCTCCCCAGGACCCCCCCTTCCCCTTCGACAGGGTACGTTGAATTGCCGGAGGTGCGGCAAAGGGCGCCTGGTGGCAAAACCTCAATTTTCAAAGTGGGTGCCACCAGCGACCAGAACGGGTACGTACAATCGCAGGGCTCCCCCTTCCCCTTCGACAGGGTACGTTGAATTGCCGGAGATGCCGCAAAGGGCGCCTGGTGGCAAAAAAACCTCAATTTTCAGGTGTGGGTGCCACCCGCGACCAGAAGGGGTACGTATAATCACAGGGCTGGGGTTCTCGGGGGGAGGGCCCCCCGGACCCCCCCTGCCCCGTCGACAGGGTACGTTCAATTGCCGGAGACACCGGCAAGTACTCCCAAAATACAAGGAAATTGGGCATTCAGGACACTCCCCTAACGCAAATATTTGCGTGAATTCCAAAAAAATTATATCAGCATCAACATCGAGTCTGGGGCTAGCCATCCTGCCAATATGAGCTCCCAACTCCTCCTGCTTCACACAAACCATGATTTATTCCGACGGGGGGTGCAGAAAATAGGCTAAAAAAACAAGGAGTTTTCGCATGCAGGACACTCCCCTAACGCAAATATTTGCGTGAATTCCAAAAAAATTATATCAGCATCAAGATCGAGTCTGGGGCTAACCACCCTGCCAATATGAGCTCCCAACTCCTCCCGGTTCACACAAACCATGATTTATTCCAATTGGGGTGCGAAAAAAAACAAGGATTTTTTGGCATCCAGGACACTGCCCTAACGCAAATATTTGCGTGAATTCCAAAAAAATCATATCAGCATCAACATCGAGTCTGGGGCTAGCCACCCTGCAAGTATGAGCTCCCAACTCCTCCTCGTTCCCACAAACCATGATTTATTCCGACAGGGGTGCGGAAATGGTGGGGGGGGGGGGTACACAATTTTCATTTTCCCCCTCCCCCCCAAACCCCCCACCCCCTTGACCAACACCTTTCAGGGACAATAATAATAATGATAATAATAATAATAATAATAATAATAATAATAGTGCTTCTCTGTCAATGGCTGATGCATTTCTGCACATGCGCCTCCATCGTCTCACCCGTGAGGGGAGTACGAAGAATTGACGATAAGCTCTAATGACACCCCCGCAAGGGCAGTTCCAACACAATAATAATAATAATAATAATAATAATAATAATAATAATAATAATAATAGTGCTTCTCTGTCAATGGCTGATGCAAATCTGCACATGCGCCTCCATCGTCTCACCCGTGAGGGAGTACGAGGAATTGACGATAGGCTCTAATGACACCCCCGCACGGGCAGTTCCAACACTTCCAGACGGACCGGTATGTTCAAAGAAAATACTGGTGGCACCGACGGGAATCGAACTGGCGACAGGGCCCAGATGGTAGAACTTGACCACTGGGCTATCACGGTGTCCATTAATAATAAAAATAATAATAATAATAAGAATAAGAATAATAATAATAATAATAATAGTGCTTCTCTGTCAATGGCTGATGCATTTCTGCACATGCGCCTCCATCGTCTCACCCGTGAGGGGAGTACGAAGAATTGACGATAGGCTCTAATGACACCCCCGCAAGGGCAGTTCCAACACTTCCAGACGGACCGGTATGTTCAATGAAAATACTGGTCCAGACGGACCGGTATGTTCAATGAAAATACTGGTGGCACCGACGGGAATCGAACTGGCGACAGGGCCCAGATGGTAGAACTTGACCACTGGGCTATCACGGTGTCCAATAATAATAATAATAATAATAATAATAATAATAATAATAATAATAATAATAACAATAACAATAATAATAATAATAATAATAATAATAATAATAATAATAATAATAATAATGATAATAATAATAATAATAATAATAATAATAGTAATAATAATAATAATAGTAATAATAATAATAATAATAATAATAATAATAATAACAGTAACAGTATGTATGTATGTATGTATCGTCTGCCAATTGCTGAGCCAAAAGGCCATGTGCATCCAGTCCTCCATTCCATAAGGAAAGTCTCCACACCAATCGGTGGAATAAAGGAAGTGACGGCATAGAACATTACTCTAGGAGTTTTATACCAATCAGCCCATGGAAAGGGACCGATGGCCTATGTACTCCCTAACAGTAACAGTAATAATAATAAAAACATTTCTCATGATTCATTCCTCCATTTAATCATTCATAATGATTATCATGATCATCATGATCAGAACCATAACTTTTCAAAATAAATCACAATATGTATGTGTGTGTAGCTATCGATGGTCCTCCACCTGTCAAAAGCAGCACTGATAACCAACTGCGGGAGGTAACATTCCCACCACCCCCCACCCCCCCCCCCCCCCCCACACCCCCCCCACCCCCACCCCCTCACTCTGGCATACATGCATGCAGACATAAAAATGCACACTGAACCAGTCAGCAAGCCACACCGACGAGAAAGTACAGACAGACAGACAGACAGACAACCCCCAAACTGGCATGTTGTGTGTGGCCCAGGTGGTGTGCGCTCTGCCTCAGGAAGCAGGGGGGGACTCGCGCTTCCTGCTAGAAAACCCACAGGTTGCATCAAAACTATCATTATGCTTATCCTTGAAAGGTGTTGGGAGTAGGGATTGGGGGGTTTGGGGGAAGGGCAAATTGGAAATTGAGTCCCCCCCCCCCCCCACACACACACACCTTTTCGGCACCCCTGTCCCCATAAATCATGGTTTGTGGGAACCAGGAGGAGTTGGGAGCTCATATTTGCAGGTGGCTAGCCCCAGACTCGATGTTGATGCTGGTATAATTGTTTTGGAATTCGCGCAAATATTTGCGTTAGGGGAGTGTCTGAATGCGAAAATTCCTTGTTTTTTGGTCTATTTTCTGCACCCCCTGTCCCCATAAATCATGGTTTGTGGGAACCAGGAGGAGTTGGGAGCTCGTATTTGCAGGGTGGCTAGCCCCAGACTCGATGTTGATACTGACATAATGTATTTGAAATTCACGAAAATATTTGCGTTAGGGGAGTCCTGAATGCCAAAACTCCCTGTTTTTTGCAGTACTTGCCGGTACCTCCGGCAATTTAACGTACCCTGTCGACGGGGAAGGGGAGGGTCCCGGGGGGCCTTCCCCCCGGGAACCCGGCCCGATAATTGTACGTCCTCACCGAAGCCACGTTCACCGAAACCATGGCTGGTACCTGCGGCAACTGAACGTACCCTGCCCCGGCAATTGTACGTACTCACCGAAGCCTTGGTCACCAAGCCATGGTCACCGAAGCCGTGGCTTTCGGCAATTGTACGAAACCAGCCTTGCAATTTTACGTACTCACCGAAGCCATAGTCACCGAAGCCATGGTCACCGTAGCCATGGTCACCGTAGCCATGGTCACCGTAGCCATGGTCACCGAAGCCATGGCTTTCGGCGTTTGTATGTACCCAGCCCGGCAATTTTACTCGCCGAAGCCATGGTCACCTAAGCAATGGCGTTGGTGACCATGGCTTCGGATTTTTTTCCCCCGAGCGAAGCGAAGTGGGGGGGGGGGGGGGGCGGCACCGCAAACCATCCTTTCAGGTGTTGGCGCAGTCCCTGTTATTATCACTATTGTTATTATTATCCCTGAAAGGTGTTGGTCAAGGGGGTGGGGGGTTTGGGGGGAGGGGGAAAATGAAAATTATTACCCCACCCACCCACCCCATTTCGGCGCCTCTGTCGGAATAAATCATGTTTTGTGGGAACGAGGAGGAGTTGGGAGCTCGTATTGGCAGGCTGGCTAGCCCCAGACTCGATCTTGATGCTGGTATAATTTTTTTTGAATGCACGCAAATATTTGCGTTAGGGGAGTGTCCTGAATGCCAAATTCCTTGTTTTTTTGGCCTTTTTTTGCACCCCCCATCCCTATAAATCATGGTTTGTGGGAATCAGGAGGAGTTGGGATCTCATATTGGCAGGGTGGTTAGCCCCAGACTCGATCTTGATGCTGGTATAATTTTTTGGAATTCACGCAAATATTTGCGTTAGGGGAGTGTCCTGAATGCCAAATTTCCTTGTTTTTTGGGTGTACTTGCCGGTGCCTCCGGCAATTGAACGTAGCCTGTCGACGGGGCACGGGGGGTCCGGGGGGCCCTCCCCCCGCCCAGCCCTGTGATTGTACGTACCCCTTCTGGTCGCGGGTGGCACCCACACCTGAAAGTTGAGGTTTTTGGCCACCAGGCCCCCTTTACGGCACCTCCGGCAATTCAACGTACCCTGTCGAAGAGAAAGGGTGGGTCCGGGGGGATCTACCCCGGGAACCCAAGCCCTGTGATTGTACGTACCCGTTCTGGTCGCTAGTGGCACCCACACCTGAAAATTGAGGTTTTTTTGCCACCAGGGCGCCCTCTGCGGAACCTCCGGCAATTCAACGTACCCTGTCGAAGGGAAAGAGGGGGTCCGGGGGAGCCCTGCGATTGTATGTACCCGTTCTGGTCGCGGGTGGCACCCACACCTGAAAGTTGAGGTTTTTTGCCATCAGGCGCCCTTTGCGGCACCTCCGGCAATTCAACGTACCCTGTCGAAGGGAAAGGGGTGGTGCGGGGGGCTCTCCTCCCGGGAACCCAAGCCCTGTGATTGTACGTACCCGTTCTGGTCACGGGTGGCACCCACTTTGAAAATTGAGGTTTTTTTGCCACCAGGCGCCCTTTGCGGCACCTCCGGCTATTCAACGTACCTGTCGAAGGGAAAGGGGGGGTCCGGGGAGCCCTGCGATTGTATGTACCCGTTCTGGTCGCGGGTGGCACCTACACCTGAAAGTTGAGGTTTTTTGCCACCAGGCGCCCTTTGCGGCACCCCCGGCAATTCAACGTACCCTGTCGAAGGGAAAGGGGGCGGGAAGGGGGGGGGGGGGGGGGGTGTGTCCGGGGGGCCCTCCAAAAATTGCTAAAAAGTGGGGCTGGCGGGGTTTGGTGCGCGAAGCGAACCGGTAAACCATCCTTTCAGGTGTTGGCGCAGCCCCTAGTTATTATTATTATTATTATTATTATTATTATTATTATTATTATTATTATTACTATTCGGACACCGTGATAGCCCAGTGGTCAAGTTCTACCATCTGGGCCCTGTCGCCAGTTCGATTCCCGTCGGTGCCACCAGTATTTTCATTGAACATACCGGTCCGTCTGGACCAGTATTTTCATTGAACATACCGGTCCGTCTGGAAGTGTTGGAACTGCCCTTGCGGGGGTGTCATTACAGCCTATCGTCAATTCTTCGTACTCCCCTCACGGGTGAGACGATGGAGGCACATGTGCAGAAATGCATCAGCCATTGACAGAGAAGCACTATTATTATTATTATTATTATTATTATTATTATTATTATTATTATTATTATTAGGGAGTACATAGGCCATCGGTCCCTTTCCATGGGCTGATTGGTATAAAGCTCCTAGAGTAATGTTCTATGCCGTCACTTCCTTTATTCCACCGATTGGTGTGGAGACTTTCCTTATGGAATGGAGGACTGGATGCACATGGCCTTTTGGCTCAGCAATTGGCAGACGATACATACATACATATTATTATTATTATTATTATTATTGTTATTATTATTATTATTATTTGGACACCGTGATAGCCCAGTGGTCAAGTTCTACCATCTGGGCCCTGTCGCCAGTTCGATTCCCGTCGGTGCCACCAGTATTTTCATTGAACATACCGGTCCGTCTGGAAGTGTTGGAACTGCCCTTGTGGGGGTGTCATTAGAGCCTATCGTCAATTCTTCGTACTCCCCTCACGGGTGAGACGATGGAGGCGCATGTGCAGATTTGCATCAGCCATTGACAGAGAAGCACTATTATTATTATTATTATTATTATTATTATTATTATTATTATTATTATTATTATTATTATTATTATTATTATCATCATCATTATTATTATTATTATTATTATTATTATTATTATTATTATTATTATTATTATTATTATTATCCCTGAAAGGTGTTGGTCAAGGGGGTGGGGGGTTTTGGGGGAGGGGGGAAATGAAAATTGTGAACCCCACCGCCCCACCCCCACCCCCCCCCCAAATCGGCACCCCTGTCGGAATAAATCATGGTTTGTGGGAACGAGGAGGAGTTCGGAGCCCATATTTGCAGGGTGGTTAGCCCAAGACTCGATGTCGATGCTGATATAATTTTTTTTTAATTCACGCAAATATTTGCGTTAGGGGAGTGTCCTGAATGCCAAAATTCCTTGTTTTTTTTCCCACCCCAATCGGAATAAATCATGGTTTGTGTGAACCAGGAGGAGTTGGGAGCTTATATTGACAGGGTGGCTAGCCCCAGACTCGATCTTGATGCTGATATAATTTCTTTGGAATTCACGCAAATATTTGCGTTAGGGGAGTGTCCTGAATGCTAAAATTCCTTGTTTTTTTGGCCTTCTTTTGCACCCTCCATCGGAATAAATCATGGTTTGTGTGAAGCAGGAGGAGTTGGGAGCTCATATTGGCAGGATGGCTAGCCCCAGACTCGATGTTGATGCTGATATAATTTTTTTGGAATTCACGCAAATATTTGCGTTAGGGGAGTGTCTTCAATGCCAAATTTCCTTGTTTTTTCGGCCTTTTTTTGCACCCCCCATGGGAATAAATCATGGTTTGTGGGAACCAGGAGGAGTTGGGAGCTCATATTGGCAGGGTGGTTAGCCCCAGACTCGATCTTGATGCTGGTATAGTTTTTTTGGAATTCACGCAAATATTTGCGTTAGGGGAGTGTCCTAAATGCCACATTTCCTTGTTTTTTGGGTGTACTTGCCGGTGCCTCCGGCAATTGAACGTAGCCTGTCGACGGGGCACGGGGGTCCGGGGGGCCCTCCCCCTGGGAACCCCATCCCTGTGATTGTACGTACCCCTTCTGGTCGCGGGTGGCACCCACACCTGAAAATTGAGGTTTTTGCCACCAGGGCGCCCTTTGCGGCACCTCCGGCAATTCAACGTACCCTGTCGAAGGGAAATTGGGCGGGAGGAGAGGGGGCGGGGGGCGGGGGGGGGGGGTCCGGGGCCCCCAAAAAGTGATAAGAAGTGGGGCTGGCGGGGTTTGGTGCGCGAAGCGCACCTGTAAACCATCCTTTCAGGGTGTTTGCGCAGCCCCTAGTTATTATTATTATTATTATTATTATTATTATTATTATTATTATTTGGACACCGTGATAGCCCAGTGGTCAAGTTCTACCATCTGGGCCCTGTCGCCAGTTCGATTCCCGTCGGTGCCACCAGTATTTTCATTGAACATACCGGTCCGTCTGGACCAGTATTTTCATTGAACATACCGGTCCGTCTGGAAGTGTTGGAACTGCCCTTGCGGGGGTGTCATTAGAGCCTATCGTCAATTCTTCGTACTCCCCTCACGGGTGAGACGATGGAGGCGCATGTGCGGAAATGCATCAGCCATTGACAGAGAAGCACCACTATTATTATTATTATTATTATTATTATTATTATTATTATTATTATTATTATTATTATTACTATTCGGACACCGTGATAGCCCAGTGGTCAAGTTCTACCATCTGGGCCCTGTCGCCAGTTCGATTCCCGTCGGTGCCACCAGTATTTTCATTGAACATACCGGTCCGTCTGGACCAGTATTTTCATTGAACATACCGGTCCGTCTGGAAGCGTTGGAACTGCCCTTGCGGGGGTGTCATTAGAGCCTATCGTCAATTCTTCGTACTCCCCTCACGGGTGAGACGATGGAGGCGCATGTGCAGAAATGCATCAGCCATTGACAGAGAAGCACTATTATTATTATTATTATTATTATTATTATTATTATTATTATTATGGAGGGGTGCACAGTATGGCACCCCACGACGGGAATCGGAGGTGGTTGGGCCTCTTCCCACTGGTTCCGAGGCTATGTTGTTGTGTTGTTTTTATAAGACATACACCACGTGGGGTCAAAGGGGTATATACATTCCGAGATCTAGGGGTGGTGACGGGTTTCGAGGCGTCCCAGACACTTACCGCAAACGTCCTCATGCGCTGGCAGACCGCATGAAATGTCTGCTACCCCCCTTGAGTACCTCCATTCGACTTATACCCAGTCTTGTGGAACTCTCTCATAGGGAACATCAATCATTTGCAGTTGATTCCCTGCAAGGTATCCGACACGCCGGTCGGGTAGCTATTCAGGGATGGTTAGAGTCACTCTTCCCTCATTATTATTATTATGATTATTATTATTATTATTATTATTATTGACACCGTGATAGCCCAGTGGTCAAGTTCTACCGTTTGGGCCCTGTCGCCAGTTCGATTCCCGTCGGTGCCACCAGTATTTTCATTGAACATACCGATCCGTCTGGACCAGTGTTTTCATTGAACATACCGGCCCGTCTGGAAGTGTTGGAACTGCCCTTGCGGGGGTGTCATTAGAGCTTATCGTCAATTCTTCGTACTCCCCTCACGGGTGAGACGATGGAGGCGCATGTGCAGAAATGCATCAGCCATTGACAGAGAAGCACTATTATTATTATTATTATTATTATTATCATTCTTATTCTTATTCTTATTACTATTATTATCATTATCATTTATGATGATGATGATGATGATTATTATTATTATTATTATTATTATTATTATTATTATTATTATTATTATTATTATTATTTGGGAGGCACCAATACATGCTTAGGTGCCACCGCCACACGGCGGAGTTGGGGCCGTTGGCAGCTTGTTATGAGGGGTACATAATCAGTGCTCCACTGATTCATGAGACGGGACCTTTTACTGAGAGAAGCTCTCTCACCACGCTCACGGCTCTTGGCTCGGGGTGGCCTCTGGTATCACTCGGGGTGAGTGCGGGGGGTGGGGGTTATCTGAGGGAGGGGTTGGGCTCAGTGGGTCACTGGACAGGTTGGTTAACTAAACTACTGTCGGTATGAGTGGGTACGAAGGCGAGAGGCCCCACACATTTCCACAAGCCTTGAAATCACTCAACTGCCACAGTAGCGACTGCCTGGACGCGGGGCTCCTGACTCACCCTCTCTCCCAGAACCCCTCGTGCTCACTTTGCGGATGCCATGGGGATGCTCTGGCGGAGGGTCGGGACGTGTTGGGTGCATGTGACCGGGCCTGTCACTTAGTGTTCTCGGTAGATGACTCATTTGTAGCTTCTATCGGACGCAGGGTGGCTTGCCACGACACCTCAATGATGCATAGTACGTGGCCTGGTTACGGGGGCGGGTAACTGAGGCGGGTTCCTGAAGGCTGGTTACGGAAGCTATGTTATTGTTGTTGGGTTCCTGGCTGTGTTATTGTTGTTGGGTTCCTGGCTGCTATGTTATTGTTGTTGGGTTCCTGGCGGCGTACATGTTTATGCTTTTTTAAGGGTTGAGCTTTAAATAACCCCACTCGGGTCTTCTTTTATCGAGCTCACCACTCGGTGGATGGAGGCCTGGGGTAGACTTATACGATGTTTTTGATGCTAGGTCCGTCTCCAGGGATTCGACTGGCATCGCTGCTTTGCCTCACCGCACTGCCTCACCCACACATCCACGCTGGCACACTGTTTCTCCTCTTGCTCTTGTACCTATGTCGCACACAGCCATGAGCTCACGCCGATGAGTGGTTGTGACGAGGTGCACCCAGCTGGATTGCGGGCGAGCCACGGCGGCCTCGCTCTCGCTCGCTCTCTCTCTCTCTTTCTCTCTCTCTCTCTCTCTCTCTCTCTCTCTCTCTCTCTCTCTCTCTCTCTTTTCTTCTTTTTTTTTTTTTTTTTTTTTTTTTTTTTTTTTTTTTTTTTTTTTTTTTTTTTTTTGTTGCTTTGCTTTGCTTTGCTTTGGGCGAGGCCTAGCTTTCACATGGGCGGGCTGAGCCTATGAGGGGCGCACGATAAGCGTTCCATTGATTTATGAGACGGGTCCCAATTACTGAGAGTAACTCATGTGAGTTGCTCATCATACTCATGGCTCTTGGCTCGGGGTGGCCTCTGGAATCACAAGGGGTGGGCACTGGGGGAGGGGGTTGTGTTCAGAGCGTCACCGCGAAGGATGGTCAACCAAACTACTGTCGGTCGGAGTTTGTACGAAGGCGAGAGGCCCTACACCTTACCACAAGCCTTGAAACGACTAAATGACCAAAGTAACGACGGACCGGAGCGGGGCTCCTGGCTCACCCTCTCTCTCAGCACTCTTCGTGCTCATCCTGCGGATGCCATGGGGTTGCTCTGGCGGAGGGTTATGGGGTGGTGGGTACACGTGCACGGGCCTGTCACTCTGTGCTCTCGGTAGATGACTCACTTGCAGCGTTTATCGGACGCAGGGTAGTTTGCCACGACACCTACCTCGATGATGCACAACGGGTCCTGCCTCGTGCCTGGTTACGGATGCAGGTGAGTGTTTGTGTGTATTCCTATACATACGTACACGTATGCTTTTTAAGGGTTGAGCTTTAAATAACCCCACCTGGGTCCTCTTTTATCGAGTTTACAACTCGATCAATGCGGCACCGCGGTCCCATACCACTTATGTCAGGTTCTTATGCGAAGAGCGCGGCCGCTAGTGCTGGCCCTATGGGTCAAGGCGGTAATCCTTCAGGTTTAGACGTTCCCCGTGGGAGTGCGCCTGCGGGTGGCGATGGCTACTCGGCCGGGGTGGGGTGGTCGAGTGCTCGCGTACCTGACGGGCAACCTGAATCACGTAGAGCCAGCAATCCTGCTGCATCTCGATCACCCTCCCCAACCTCGGAAGAGAAGTCACGTCCGGAAAGGTCTGGTCACGGCGTGTGGCAAGCGGTACCGCCACCGAGGAGGTGGCGGAGGAAGGTACGAAATGAGCTGGATAAGAGATGTTGCATAGTATGGGGGCTATCGCATGTCTCTCAGACAGTGGTCATGGCGCGAGAGCTCCGAATTCTCGGTCTCGGGGAAGTCGAGGTGGAATTTGCGGGCAGAGGTAGTGGGCGACATTTGCGGATTAAATGTGCGTCTTGTGAGGAGGCGGAGAAGATGGTGCGGCTGCTGCGGGAGCGTAAGTTCTTCACGGGAAAGGTTCACGTTGCGACGGGTAGGACTTTCCGGGAAAGAGAGAAGCAGCGGGCTGCACGGGGGGTGCCCAGTATGTAGAGATGCAGAAGGAGCTTCGCAAGCAGGGGTTTGGCTACTGGGTGCTCGACGTGGAAGTCGACGAGCCCCAGGGCGAAGCCTCAAGCGGTGAATCTCCCTTGGCGGAGTGGGGCGGGATGCGGGAGCTGGGGAGCTGGGGCGGAGGGTGCAGGATGGGCCGTGGAGGGTGGCGGAGGGCTCCAGGCGGGCTCAACCGAAGCGCAGGCATCGGCACCAGCTTCGTTCTTCCCAATTTGTGAAAGGCTTCCCACTGAGGGTGGCCTCACATAATTGGCAAGGCAAAGTGGGTGCGGATAGCCCAGGCTTTGGGGAATGGCCGGAGCACTACAAGGAGCGAGGCTGGGTGATCGTCGGAGTCCAGGAGCACAACCTATCGTCGCAGAAGGTGGAGAAGCTCCAAGTCGACGGCTTCGCAGTCCTCGGCAAAGCGGCTGCAACTGGTGCGGGCTCGCGTCTCTTGGGGGGAGTCTTGACGTTGGTGGCCAACTATCTGGCACCGTGCGCTACCATTGTACAGGCGCCTGTTTCACACCCACAGCAATTGTGGGTGAGGCTGTCGTCTGGGAGCGCGACGGCGTCGGATGTGTTCGTCGGCAACGGCTACTTCCCCCAAGAAAATCAACGAGAGGAATCTATTGCAGCCTATGAGGCGTGGCAGGCGGCCGTCTCCTACTTCGCCACCAAAGGTCATGTGGTTACGGTTGGTGATGCTAATACTAAGCTGGGGCCCGCCAGAATAGCGCGGGAGGAGGGAGTGGTGGGCCCCTTTGGCGAGATAGATGAGAGGGGTAGAGGGGTTAGGAGTGAGAATGGTGAGTTGCTGGCTGAGATGCTTGTTGCCACGGGGTTGCGCAATCTCAGTGGGTTTTCGCAACCACGGAGGGACAAACATTGGTGGTCTAGGCAGGAAAATGTAGGTGGACGAAGGCACCTGCTGGATTACATCTGCGTCTCTTCCGAGCTGGCGGAGGAGGCGAGCTTCGGCGTCGACGAGGTAGACCTTGATACCGACCACAAAGCTGTGTGGGCGGAACTGGTCTGGGGGGGACAGCCACCCCCAAAAAGCAGGTAAAGAGGTACAAAGCATTCAAGGCAGAGCGCTTGATAGGCAGGGTAGTTGAGGGTAAGGAGAGTGAGCTGTCTAAGCTTAGGTTGAAGTACGACGAGACCTTTGCAGCTGGTATATCGGGGCTGTTGCCAGATGGCCTCCCAGATCTATCAGCAGTGGAGGACCCGGATGAGCTTCAGCAGGAGGTAGACAGGGTCGCTAGCTTAGTGGTCCGAGCTTTCACGGGCGCAGCCGCGAAGGTCTTGGGAGTTCGGGTGATTAGGCCAGGGTTTACCAATGCATGGTTTGATGAGGGTCTTAGGGAAGCGATTGCGCGACGGAGAGAGGCATACGGCCTCTGGCGAAGGAATGAGGCCAACCGAGAGGCCTGGCAAAGATATAAAGAAGCGAGGAAGGCGGTCAGAAGGTTATGCAAGGAGAAGAAGGAGCAAGCGTGGAAGCGGGTCCAGAATGACACCGCTGCCAACTTCAGGAGCGCTACCATGGCCACGTACTGGAAGCTGTCAAAGCGTTTGGACGGGGTTCGGCGGTCCAAAGCTTCTGCTCCTGTTCGGAAGCCTGATGGCACTCTGGCATGCACACTCCGGGAAAAACTACAAGAATGGGAAGAATACCGCCGACGTATGGTGGTCCCCAAAGAAAACCAGTTTTTGGAGGATGCATGTGTAGAGGAAGTCGGTTCCGACGAGGAAGCAGCGCGGATTGAGCCCGAGCGGAAGGCCCGCGAAACCTTCCAGTATAACGACAACCTGCGCGACCAATTCGAGGCCATGGCGCAAGCCGAGGAGATCCGGACTGAGACGGGCCCGCTGGACTATGATTACACCGAGAAGGAAGTGGAGCTCTGCCAGGAAAATCTCCAGAATCACAAAGCGTGCTCACCGGATAAGATCAAGAACGAGATGCAAGTACGGAGGCACGCGGATTGTGAGCTTTATGGTGCGCTTCTTCAACTGGTTGAAATCGTGCGAATACACCCCCAGCGACTGGGGCAATGCGATTATCGTTAAAATCCCAAAGGAGGCGACCCAGCCGATCCGGAAAATTGGAGAGACATCGCGATTCTGAGCTGTCTGGGTAAGATGTATCTGTCCCTTATGGCGGCGAGGCTTACGGCTTTCATCGATCAGCCGGGCAGGCTGCGCCCAGAGCAGGGTGGGTTCCGGCCAAAACGTAGTACGGGGGACCAGATTTTTGTCCTTAAGGAGCGTCTGCGCCTTAGACAACAAGCTGGCCTCCGTTCTTTCGTTTTGTTCATGGATCTGAGAAAGGCATTCCCTACGGTTTGGCGGGCCGGGTTGTTTCAGAGGCTAACCCAGATGGGGGTACAGGGCAAGTTCTATCGCATTCTGCGGCGTTTTTACCGAAGAACGTCATCGCGAGTGCTAGTCGATGGCGAACTCACTGGTGGAGTGCTGGAAGAGATGGGAGTTCAGCAAGGGTCGCAGTTGTCACCGTCGCTGTTCAACGTCTTCATGGATGAGCTAACGGTCCGAATCGCGAAAGAGTTGGAGATCGAGGACCTCAACCGCATCGAAGACATACGGACCCTGCTTTACGCCGACGACGTTGCGGTAATTGCGCATAGTGTCACGGAGCTTCAACAGATTGTAAATGTCGTGGCGACATTCGTGGAGGACTATCGGCTTGACCGGGCAAGACGGAAGTCATGCCGATATACGGGCACGCCAAGTCAAAAAAGTCGCCCGTGTGTGAGGTTCCGGGGCAAGGTTCTAAACGTCACCGACCACTACAAATACCTGGGAGTTCTGCTCACGGACACCCTCTCCGATAAACCGCAAGCGCAGCGGGCGGCGGAAATCACTGTAGCGGGAACGGCTGCCTACTACCCCCTCTGGATTGCCCATGAAGTTCCAGCGCGTCTTCGGCTGATGAATTGGCAGCAAATGGTTGGCGCAAAGTTGCTTTACGCATCGGCTTTTTGGGATCTGCCGGGCGCCAACAAGCTCAGTAAGCTGGAGGGCGCGTTGGTAGCGCCCCTGCGGGTCATCTTGTGTGTTGGTACGCGCACAAGCGGCTGCATCACCAGGGGTTTAGGCCGCACGCCGAGTTTTAGCATCCTTGCCAAGGCGGCCCGGCTTCGGTTCCTAGGGCGCATCGAGTTACTGGGCAACACAGCGCTAACACGCAGGCTTTACAACACGGGTCGGTGCAAATGGAAGGAAGATACGGAAAATTTGATCTTAGCAGATCACAGGCTGCGGGAGGGCTTGGATGCGCTCAAGCGGGTCGTGAACGAAGATGGCACGGTAGATGATAAGGACTGGCGGGCCGCTCTGGCGAACTGGAACGAGGTGGTAAAGCAATGGTCTGTCCGGCAGGAAGTAGCTGGCTGGGAGCGGCAGGCTAAGCCCTCTGATGGGCTTAGGGTGCTGCTTAGCCAGATGTCTTCCCGCTCTGCTTTCCCACGTTGGCGGGCGCTGGAGGGGGGAAGTCACAACCTTATCAGAAGGCGATTGTTGAGCTGCAACAATCGCCTTCGCCTCTACCGATCCAAATTTGGCTCATGCTCGCCGGACTGCTCAAGCTGTTTCGCCTTGTGTGGCACTGAGGTTAACGAGTCGTTACGTCACTTCCTGCTGCATTGCCCAACGTTTGCGAGCTCTCGTGAGGCACTGTTTAAGTTTATCGATGAGGCGCAAGCCCGGCAGCCCCTCATGCTGAATCGAGGAGGGCTTTATCACAGGGAACTGCGGGAGGCGGAGGAGGAGATGAAGCTCTTCAAAGAGGAATGGCTGAAGGGGAAGGATGAAAAGATGGCGGCGATGCTCGGCGTTTTGTTTATCTCTGTCCCAGAAGAGGTGGAGGAGGAGTTAGGGAGGTTTGTTGCCACCATCTGGAAGGAGTGGGAGGAGTTGGAGGCGCAGATCAGGGAGGCAGAGGGGGCGGAGGAGGAGGAGGAGGTGATCGACCTCACGGTCGTTCAGGAGGTGGGTAGAAGGAGCAGGGGAAGGCCTAGTCAGGTAGAATGTCTGGCTAGATCTGTTGTAGGTGGAGGTCAGCGCAGCGTCGCGGACTTCTTCTCGGTAGATAACTCCTCTCACTCCTTGCACCCACTTGCACATGCACAGCACGCTCATGTGCACATTGCACCGCCAGTCGAGTCTTTGGAGCGGAGCCGCGTCACCGAACGGTCCCGTGCTACCAATGGAGGCATATGTCCGACAGGATCAAAGGCCAATTGACTGATAAGTCTATTATTATTATTATTATCATTATTATCATTATCATTATTATTATTATTATTATTATTATTATTATTATTATTATTATTATTTATCATTATTATTATTATTATTATTATTATTATTATTATTATTATTACTATTCTTGGTGTATGCACTTGCACATTCTGTGACGTCTTGCAAGAGGTTGCTGGGACTGCGGAATAACCTCGGCTTAGTGCAGTCTTGCCCTCAGGAGCTCCATCGGTGGCCCCGATCATCAGGCGAGAGACTGACACGGGGGGGGTGGAGGACCTCGAACAAGGGTATTGGAGGCTTATGTCCGTTGAGGATATGCCATTAGCTGCATCAGTACGCCTCAGATATAGTATTATTACTATTATTATTATTACTATTACTTGGACACCGTGATAGCCCAGTGGTCAAGTTCTACCATCTGGGCCCTGTCGCCAGTTCGATTCCCGTCGGTGCCACCAGTATTTTCATTGAACATACCGGTCTATTTCTGGACCAGTATTTTCATTGAACATACCGGCCCGTCTGGAAGTGTTGGAACTGCCCTTGCGGGGGTGTCATTAGAGCTTATCGTCAATTCTTCGTACTCCCCTCACGGGTGAGACGATGGAGGCGCATGTGCAGAAATGCATCAGCCATTGACAGAGAAGCACTATTATTACTATTACTATTATTATTATTATTATTATTAGTATTATTATTATCATTATTATTATGGACACCGTGATAGCCCAGTGGTCAAGTTCTACCATCTGGGCCCTGTCGCCAGTTCGATTCCCGTCGGTGCCACCAGTATTTTCATTGAACATACCGGTCTATTTCTGGACCAGTATTTTCATTGAACATACCGGCCCGTCTGGAAGTGTTGGAACTGCCCTTGCGGGGGTGTCATTAGAGCTTATCGTCAATTCTTCGTACTCCCCTCACGGGTGAGACGATGGAGGCGCATGTGCAGAAATGCATCAGCCATTGACAGAGAAGCACTATTATCATTATTATTATTATTATTATTATTATTATTATTATTATTATTAATGGACACCGTGATAGCCCAGTGGTCAAGTTCTACCATCTGGGCCCTGTCGCCAGTTCGATTCCCGTCGGTGCCACCAGTATTTTCATTTCATACCTGTCTATTTCTGGACCAGTATTTTCATTGAACATACCGGCCCGTCTGGAAGTGTTGGAACTGCCCTTGCGGGGGTGTCATTAAAGCTTATCGTCAATTCTTCGTACTCCCCTCACGGGTGAGACGATGGAGGCGCATGTGCAGAAATGCATCAGCCATTGACAGAGAAGCACTATTATTATTATTATTATTATTATTATTATTATTATTATTATTATTATTATTATTATTACATCATGAACGATGGTGATTGCTGATTGTTATTATTCTTTCTCTTCCTCTCAGGACGTAGCGTTTAGCAACCTGCCCATTCACATCCGCGAGGCGCTGCCGCCCCGTAGCGACTTCAGGACAGACAACGCACAGGTCAACAACTAACTTACTTACTTGCTTAGACACATACCACATGCATACACATCCGCGAAGCGCTGCCGCCCCACCACAAAGCACAGGTCAATAATGAATTAACTGCCATACATTCTTGCAGACTACGAGCCTGTCATACATTCTTGCAGAACTCCTCTTCGATTTTTTCGAAACTCTTTGTAGATCTCAACACGTGCATAGCATGCAGATATATACATGCCTGCATGCATACATACTTGAAGACATACATACATATAAACACATTTAGACATGTACGCCTGTATGTTGTGCAGAGCCTTGGCGAGGTCCTCTTCGCCTTCTTGAAGCTGTTCGCAGAGCTATGTATGTCTGAATATGTTATGACCCTGTATGCTGGGCAGAGCTTGGGTGAGCTTCTCTTCGCTTTCTTCAAGCTGTTGGCAGAGCTATGTCTGATTGTCTGTGTAATGACGTGTATTTATGTCTGTCTGTGTAAAGACGTGTGTGTTGTGCAGAGGCTTGGCGAGCTTCTGTTCGCCTTCTTTGAGTTGTTCGCAGAGCAGCTATGTATGTCTGCATGTGTAATGACCTGTATGTATGTCTGCATGTGTAATGACATGTATGTTGTGGAGAGTCTGGGTGAGCTTCTCTTCGCGTTCTTTAAGCTGTCTGCT
>WBZZ01002185.1:210000-220000 GCA_019918135.1 Paulinella micropora
ATCCAGATACATACAGATACATACAGATGCATTCAGATACATACAGATGCATACAGATGCATAGACACAGACAGGATGCTCCAGACGCTCAAAAATGTTGGGGCCGGCTTGAACATGAAATTTTTGAGGTTGATGTTTGAGGTAAGTTTTGAACGTCTTGCACTAAATTTCATATAAAATCCTTTTGCCACATTGAAGTTCAATATTGACATATTATATTTCACAAAAAAAATAGAACTGAGGCAAAACTTTATTAGCATTTTGATAAGGAGCTACATATCAGTGGTGTCTTTTTGTTTCTAATCAACAGTCATTAAATGGATAGTGTCGGGTTGGTGAACTCGAAAACTTATGATGCAAACTGATTGGGAAGGCTAGGCGAAAATGACTGGGACTGACTGCAAAATTGACACGTAGCCTTAAAAAGACAGTCAAACATTGTTTTTCCGTTCACTCTTATTACCCTTGTCCGCAAATTTACCGCAACGTGCGTGTTTCACGGGAAATCGGGGGAAAAGGCAATAGAGTGGGGAAAAGGCAATAGTTGATCTTTTCTAAAAAGAACTTTGACTTGATCGTTCAAGTTGAAATCATTTCTGAACGGAATCGAAAACTAGTTAGTGAAGTCGAAACGTCGTGAGAGGAGAATCTAATAAACCTGTCAAAAGAGTGAATTATCAACGGTAAAGGTTTTGGCAGGTCGTTAAGGTGCTCAGTCTGATACATTCCGATAGTGACCGGCCGCTGTACTGCGCCGGAGCCCGCTGCGGGCACTCCGACTGATGATGAGTCACTGATTAACTCAAGTTTGAATGTTAACCACCGTGACTAAGTATGGTTTCAATTTTTACGCAATCACTCTTTTTTTTAATAGAAACTCAGGCTTGCCACTCGTAGGATTGAGTGGGCCGGAAGATGAAGTGTAAGAAGCCTGAGAAAACATTACAAAAAAGTTGCTTCATCATATTGGTCGTGCCCGGGCAGTACAATATCTTTTCGCCAGAGCGTGAATATTTTTTTCCACTGGCACGAACACTTCACAACTGAAGCACATCGGACCGGTTGTGACCGGCGACGTTCTGATAGTAGTCCGGCTGTATTAATACTCAGTCACCATGATGCAGATCAAGACTGCCCCCCGGGGGACGACACCGTGCTCAGCCTCCGCTGCAGTTTTCAATTTCGTAGAGATGCCGCCCGGCGGCAAGGAAATATGCCGGCCCACCCGGTATATAATGGCAATACTGATCGTTCCGGTCTGTGATTAATCCTCAGCATTCTGGAGATTACGGAGTCTTTAGGTATTCCTCAGTCTTCATATCGTTATTAACAGTTATCTGTTTATTAAATATCCTACTATCGTAACAATCTGGAGTCGCTAATACAATAAACGGGGTATGGAAATTTTCCTTGGTTTCTCGGAAATTTTCTGCGGAAAAGAGACTTCGAGAGAAAAATGGGGGAGAGGGGAATTTTACTGATGCGCTTCTTGTGGATATATACTTTTGCTTGAGGTGGTTTGGGTCTAGGGGCATGCAAACAGGTAGTGGCAATGCTTTTCTTGAGTTGCAGGATTATTCATGAGCTGTTTGTGAGTGGGGCTTGGGTTGCTGACAGACAGGCGTTTTTGGGTCTGACAGCTTGCAGCTCAGGGGGAACAAATGTGGGTTTCATGTGGTGTGAATGTCGGAGGTGGGTTTCTGGATACAGGGGCATGTAAGGGGGACTATGGGGGATGGTTTTGCAGAAAGAGCATGCCGTTTTCGGTCTGTTTAGAGATGGGTCAAGGGTTGCTTTGTGTGAGAAAGGGACACTCCCTTCTCACAAACCTTGGCAAATATATGGGGAAACCACTCGGATATATATGATTCATGTTTGCTTGTTCGTGGGTTGATGTTTTACAACGTTTTTGATGGGTTTTGATGGCTGGGAATTCATGTGGCATGGGGACTTGGAGGGAGGAGTTAAGGAAACGGACACAGGGAGAGACGGATTTGGACGGAAAAGGACGTATGGGAGGAAAGGAGGGTTTGGGGCGAGGAAAACAGACACGACGGAGGGTAATGAGAGGGAAACTTGCAGAATTTGTCGAGAGGAAGGTTATGCAAAAGATAGCTTGGGGGTGGACATGTCGGTCGGAAGAAGGGGGTCAGGGGGAACGATTTTTCGGAATGGAGGAACAAGCACGCGGGTCCCCACTCAAGGGAGTATGAAAGGGGGTCGGGATCTGCAAGGGGAACTTGAAAAGAACGTGAAATCCACAATTTAAGAGGGTTTTGGACGGGGGTAAGTGGACGCCATCATGGCACAGAAAGAGGACAACAAAAGCAGCGGGTATAGCGGACAACCACCGCTGAGGACACGCCAACTCACAGGGAGAATTTTTGGGGCTCTTTGCGGGCTTTTCCAAGTGGTGAACTATTGCAGGTTTTGGCCATATCACGAATTTCGACGGCCTAAGTGGAGGGGAAGCACAGACACAGGGTAGAGGTGCGTAGAGGGATATTTGGGGAACTTGAAGGGACGTGGAAATAGGGATTTTAGAACGGGCAGATTTGGGGGGGACTTGAAGTGAAACAGATGATGGGACCTTTTTGCCCTTCTTTAGGTGCACGATGGAAAATAAGGAGTCTGACAAAGCGGAGAAGAAGGAGGACATACGGGGTTTAGAGGATTTCTGGCGTGAGAAGTGGGAGGAGGAGAACGAAGAGGGAGAGAGGGGGATGTGGATGAAAGGGGAAATACGAATAGGCAAGGATGTATACAAGGAGGTGGTAGCGACAGATAAGGAATATGAAACCTTGCGGGAACAAATGTTAGAATGGGAAAGGAAGAGGGAGGCCTGTCCTCACGAGCTCGAAAGGAGACGGGAGCAATGATCAAGGCAGAAAAGGCGAAAATATCGGCCTTGATGCTGGCTGAGATGAGACGGGCACGATATGTGTGGAACCAAGAGGCAAGGGAAAACCGGCGACGGTTCAAGGAATCTTTGAAGTTTCTCAAACGGGAAAGACGGGACTACGCGGAACCCAGGAGGGATGAGGAGAGGGGGAAACGAGAAATGGAAGAGAGGACGAGTACACTCGAGGAACAGCCTTACAAAAGGGCCAGAAAGGGGGAGTAGGAGAACGAAGGGAAGGATCATACACACCTCTCCCTACTTTAGGCGTGAAACGTTTATGGCTTCGAACGAACAAGACGTAGGACAGAGGAGAGAAGAACGGAAGGTGGAGGTTGGGGCAGAACCAATACGGAGGCCAAGAATAGGGGTATATCGGAGGAGGACACCAACAACGATACACTATGGGATGCGGGGGAGTGCAGGATTGATAGGGATGTGTATGGGGTTCGTGATCGACTGAAGGATTTGGCGAAGACGGCGGAAAACCTCGCCACTCGGAAGCCGGGATCACGACAAGCGTTGGTCTGGTCCAAGAGCCACAAGCAACAGGTGGAGGTGTGGAAGGGGTTCGAGACACTGTGTTCGCTAAGGGAGAGGAAAGTGGCCGAGGTGAGACGAAGGAGAATGGTGGAAGGAGTGTAAAAAGATGAGGCAACGAGTTATTGGGAAAAAGCATTTACCGACGAGGAGGGGGTCCCGGATGCGGAGATATTTGGAGCAGGGGAAATACAAGTTGCGAGAGATATATATGAAAAAGTAATTCGGAGGTGGAAGAGTTACGAGAAGAAGAGGAAGGAAGTCGTGGCTTTGGAAGCGGGAGGGGAAGCAAGTGCGGAGAGGTTGACGGAACTAAGGGCGGAGGTGGACAGTGAGTGGGAGTGTTTCGCAACTTTGGAAGACATGGCTCGTCAGCGGCGTAAAAGGTTCTTAAAGACCCAATTCGAGCAGGATATGTTGATACTCGACAGTTTGGGTTTTGAATTGGATGAGGAGGCGGAGGTGGCGAGAGCTCGGAAGAGACAGAGAAGAAGATAAATACATGGAGGGACATACGTGGGTACCTACTATGCTAGGTATGGAGAAGGGGAGTGAAGAAGCGAAGGAGGCATTGGAGGAAGAGGACGAAGGTGGGGCGACAAGTGAAGAGACAGAGGAGAAGGAGGACTCTAGGGACGGGGACATGTTGTCGTTTTGGGTATCCAAGCGGGAAGAGGAATATCTTATAACGCGGGAGCGGGCTCAGAACGAGGTTCCTAATACGGCAATGCATTTTCACGACACAAGGGATCTAAGGCAGGCAGAGGAGGCCTATGTTAGGGCGATGGTAGAGTGAGAGGCGTATCTGAGGGACGAAGAACGGGCAATGATGGAAGAGGAGGATAGGAAGGTGGAAAGGACAAGGAAGAGAAGGAGGAAAGATCGGCGGCAGATACAAGACATAGTACCTCCTGTCACTACTTTAGGACAGAATACGGCATCGGATGAGCGAACGGGAAATAAGAAAGGGGATACCGGAGGAGGAAAAGAAGTTGGGACAGATAGGGGGAGTGGAATATAAGATGGATGAGGAGGCTCAACGGTTTGTAGAGGAAATGGGATATCAGTGGGGTGAACGGGTGGGAGCGATTATGGACACGGATCGGGTTCGAAAGGATGCGAGGTGGATGGCGATTAGAGCAATATGGGAATTACAATATCGTTGGTATAACAACGACGAGGGTTTGTGGAGGGTGTTTGCCATGACAGAGGAGGCGCAGTACCAATACAGTTTCATGGCTGTGTTGACCAAAGTACAGGGAAAATGGACGGCGGAGAGGATTCATACGGCATGGGCATGTGTAAAAGGAAGGTGGAACACGCGAAGAAGTGGGTGAAGGTTTTGAAGGACCGGGGGGAGGACAGCTGGAGGATGTTTGTGGGACCGCTACGGATCAGGAGTATCATAGAAAGGGTGGAGAAAACCACACCGGACAAGGATTGGGACAGATGCCTCACGCGTCTCCAGTCTCCCGATCCACTCCTCATTCCTTGGTTCCTCCTCCGTCCTCTCCATCTCCCTGTCAGATGCCTCATCCTGATCGTTCACTGCGTTATTCCGTTCCTTCTCCTCCCGTCTCTGTTGCTCCCGCTCTTTTTCTAAAGTCTTAATCCATGCCCGTGTTTCGTGACTGACAGGGAGGTAGAGAAGACGGAGGAGGAATCGAGGAAGGAGGGGGGGATCGAGAAGCTGGAGACGGGAGCGGAAGTGGTAGAGTGGATGCAAGGCCTCTCTAAGGAGATGTGGGACGAGTGCATGCGGGAAGAGATATAAAAGCGGAGGGGAAGGGAAAAGAGACAAAGCGTAGATACGGATAAGGTTGACCTCACAGAAAACAAAACAAAAAGGAAAACAAACGGGGATATAACGGTCGAACAATACAGGAACGGGAAACACGGACTGGGATCAGGAGACGATATAAAGTGAGCAGATACAATAACTCCACGGGAACATGTTACGGTTTCAATTATAATATACTTCATACTTTAGAGTTCGAGATGGAGGCACAACCTGGGGCACCGGAGTTCAGAGACGACGAGGACGTGGGATGGACAGGACCGACCATTCGCACGATACCGTTTACACCGGCGAGCCGACGGGAGGACCCAATGCGGTACACGGAGGCTAAGGCGAAGGCACTGCCGGCGGCATCGGATCCGACGTGGGCGAGGAATCCACCAACTATGTCGCAGGTCTTCAACGACTTGATGCAACGTACTCCGGAGATGGCACCGGAGATATACAGGCAGTTGTCGACGAAAAACTACAAGTTGTGGACAAAAAGGGAGGATGAAGGGGGCATATACAGCGAGGTGGAACAGTGGCCGACGTGGACGTGGCACAAGGAAAAACCTACATACGGACCGGATGATGATGGTGGACCTGATCCATTTGGCGGAAGCGCTGTACGTAGGGGTTGGGTTTTACCGGGACAAAGTGAGTAGAACGAAGCTGCCCAATTTCGTGATGAATCGGATGTTGGAGGAGGGGGTATATATATCAAACGGGGACATCAAGTCGTTGTGTATAGCAGCGGGAGCGCAGAGACGGGAGTTACAACAAGCGGCTGCAAAGATGGCGGATGCGATAACGAGATGGGACGCGGCGTTCTCCAGGAACCCGGCGGAAGAACTGGCGGATTTGATACAAAATTACCATACGGGTTGGGCACGAAACATTAGAGGGTTGGCGGGAAAGGCGTATGACGCCATGCGGGAATATATGGCGGGGCCGACTGACGCGGGGGCAAAGATGGAAAAGAGGGATTCATCACTGTACAAGGTGTTGGAAGAGGCAGCGGCGTTGAACGATGCAACGACGGATGCGGAAAAGGAGGCAAAACGGAAGGAACTGCGGCCATGGGTCTTTGGTTTGTCCATCCTGAATGGATGTGTGCGGGGTTGGTATACGTGGATCAGGATTCGGATGGCGGCGACGGAAGCGGAAGCGACAGCAGCGTGCCCGGAAAAGCGGAAGAAAAAGAAGAAGAAGGGAAGGCAGTCGGAGCGAGCGGCGAGCTCGGATTAAGAGGAATCGGAATACAGATCGAGGTCAAGCGCAGGGGGTCAAAAGGGGGACATGGACCTTTTTGGGGGGAGAAGGGATGGAGTGATGAATGGATAGGGGGGGGGGGGTATGTATATCATTCGTGTTATTAATCCTCAGGTTCGTTTCAAGCATGGCGTTTCAGAGCCGGAGGGGCCTTGTTGGGGGTAGCAAAGGTCCGGGGGAGCCTTTCCTTGCCTACGTTACCTCTGGGCTGGGCGACCGGGACTTCAGCGCACCGAGAGGGCATTATGAGGCTATTAAAAGCCAGAAGTATCAGTTCGAGTTGAAGTGGGATTCGGCGCGACCGAGACGGGGCGGCTTCTACAAGTGGGATTCGGCGTGACCGAGACGGGGGCGGCTTCTACAAGTGGGATTCGGCGTGACCGAGACGTCACGGGGGCGGCTTCTACAAGTGGGATTCGGCTTGACCGAGACGGGGGCGGCTTCTACAAGTGGGATTCGGCGTGACCGAGACGGGGGCGGCTTCTACAAGTGGGATTCGGCGTGACCGAGACGGGGGCGGCTTCTACAAGTGGGATTCGGCGTGACCGAGACGGAGGCGGCTTTGACAAGTGGGATTCGGTGTGACCGAGACGGGGGCGGCTTCACCACGTTGGAAGCGACGGGACCCGGACGGCGGATGCGTTAGGGCACGAGGAGCAACAACAACATATGGATATCGATCGAACGACGGCGCGGCTTGGGAAGCAGCGGATCGGCGGATTCAATGGAGTCGCGGAAGCGGGAAGGGAAGACTCGCCCAAAATAGTATAGACCGACACTAGGTCGGGGGGACGTTGAGTGACTAGGGGCCGGTTACAAGGAATGGAGGATAAAGGGCAAGTTGTGGTTTCAACGGAGGGGGGTGCATTTTCAGGCGTGAGGTGGCGGAAACCGATTCAACAGGCGACGAAGGGTGCAACGGGAAATTAACCAAAATTTTACATAATTGTTTTACCGGTACGGCGTCGACCGTCACTCAGGTTCGTATTTGCATTTTATCCCGAGGTTGGTCGGCGGGGGCGCAAGTTCGACTCCTCGCGCGCATACTGGCGAGCGCGCTCGGGGGGGAGAAGGGATTATGCCGGCCCACCCGGTATATAATGGCAATATTGATCGTTCCGGTCTGTCGGTTAATCCTTGGTCTGGAGATTACGGAGTCCCTTCTTTAGGTATTCCTCAGTCTTCATATCGTTAGTAACAGTTATCTGTTTATTAAACATCCTACTATCGTAACAGAAAGAAAGGCAAGTGAAACCGGCCCGGGTGATACAATTTTAAGACATCCGCCCGCCGACTCATCACTGAGCAGGTATAATACTATTGGACGGTAATTGATTTGAAAACAGTTTTGAATAATTTGCATCAAGTTCAGCTTACGAAAATCAAATCTGCAGTCCAACGCCGGCGGCCCGTTCACATTAATTTGTGTCCATGAACCGCATTGTGCCGTCGCGAGTCAGACTACAAGTATTGTAGTTTGGTCGCTCAGTCATGCATTGAATCAAACAGACTGCCACTCAGTGTCCAGAACAAAATGAAAAGTGTGTTAGTATAAGCGAGCGAGCGAGAAAGAGAGAGAGAGAGAGAGAGAGAGAGAGAGAGAGAGAGAGAGAGAGATGAGAAGTCGAACTTATTAATACATCGCCGCCGACCGACCTCGGGATAGAATGCAAATACGAACCTGAGTGACGATCGTCGCCGCACTCGTATTAATGTATTAATATTAAACAATATTTCAAGTTGGGCCATTCGCCAACACTTCGACCCGCCCCCACAGTCGCCTGATAGTACAGTTACCAGCCTGAGTTATTATGAAGTGGTAAGTGTTCTCGAGAAATACAAGTTCCCGCACCTGACTAAAACCTTTGCTCATCACCTGGACGGTACGCCATATTACTCGAACCCACTTAGCACTTCCCCATCTCCAAGTAAAGCAGTTACACCTGACCGTTACTCACTGTTACTCAGCAGAATAAAATACTTACCACTTCCCCGATTTCCCCCAGAGCCGTTACCCATATTACCGTTACCACATGTTACAAGAATAAAATATTTACCACTTCCCCGATTTCCACCAGAGCCGTTACTCATACTACCGCTAACTCATGTTACCAGAATAAAATACTTACCACTTCAAAAGTTCCCCGATTTCCCCCAAAGCCGGCATCTAGTCATTCATCGTCCCCCCGACCTAGTGTCGATCTATACTATCAGGTGAGTTGTATGTCGATGACCCCTCCCCGTCGTCGGTCGCACTCGCCCCGATCGATCCGTGCCTCTTCCTGATCAATCCGCCACTCGCCCCCCGAATGCTCCGGATATCATAAATATATCGCTCTTGAGAATTGTGACTCGAACACAAGTACATAGAAATTCTCAGAGTCTGACCTGGACACTAACCTCGTGAGTCGACAGACCTGGGGCACTCCCTTCAGAGAGTACAGACCCGCCAATTTTTTTTTTAGTTTTTAACCATCCTTACGGGAAGCGCTTGAAAATTTTATTTTTGCATTATTTTCATAGTTAATCATCATCTGAAATCTGACTCTTAATTCAAAGTCGATCGCTGAGTTTGACACTTGAATGTACCCAGTAATACAGCAGTGTTATCAACACGGAGCCTATCATGTCACTCTTGCTAGCGGCGTGCAAGTGGCAACAAAAAAAAACTAGTTTAAAATTGTCGGTTTTCGTTGACAGGGAATTTCAGTTTTCCTTGGAAATTTGAATTATTTAAATCAACTGCGAGAGTATATGCGTCCGCAAAATGACGTAAACTTTATCGAAATATTACAGTCACTTAAATTTGAACATTGGATTTTGTCGCAAAAACGAAAAAGTGATCCAAAAAAAAAAAAAAATTGTTGCCACTTTAAAATTACTACCAATTTTTTAGTATACGTAACGGCCACCGCGGCGGCCGGGTGGCAAAACACTGAATGTATGTATGTATGTATGTATGAACTTTCGTTCCGTGGAAAAGTACAAAACAAGTCATTTTGGTGACTCAACTTGAAGGGAGAACAAAGTCAAGGGCGAGTGGCATAGACATAAAACAAGCGGAGTTGTGGAGGGACGAAGTTGAGGAAGCCGTCCGGGTATAGCGTAGAAATTTGTCGCGAAACGTGCACGTCAAAGCCGGCCTCCAGCAGTAAGTGCAACACAGCTTGTAACCTACCTGCAGTTGTTGCTGTTGTGGTTGTGGTGGTGGTGGTGGGTGTGTTTGTGGTTTTTGCTGCTGTGGTGGTGGTGGGTGTGCTTGTTGTTGTGGTGGTAGGAGGAGAGATGTTTGGAAGGTCGCAGACTTCCATCGCCACTTGCCGCACCCGTGTCCACGCCGCTGCTGTCAGCCCTAACGCAAATATTAACAATCCAAATGGGTCAGCTGCTGTCAGCCCTAACACAAATATTAACAAGCCAAGTGTCTATGTGTCTATGCCGCTGCTGTCAGCCCTAACGCAATATTAACAATCCAAGTGGGTCACGGCGCGATGTCTCATGAATTAGCT
>WBZZ01002185.1:247500-257500 GCA_019918135.1 Paulinella micropora
GTTATTCCGCAGTCCCAGCAACCTCTTGCAAGACGTCACCGAATGTGCAAGTGCATACACCAAGCGCGGTTGCTAGAGCTGCCTCGAAACCCCACCCATAACAATCTGGTGTCTGCTGGGTCCTGGGCTATCAACCAGCATATGCGGAGTTTAAGATCTTTTACGCGCGCAACGACCCTCCTCCCCAGCATCTACCACCAAAGGGTTATGAGTTGGCGTCACAGTTTAACGCCTTGAGGCCATTGGGCTGGAACTCTGTTTAGCAAGTGTGACTAGGTTTTTTCATCGGGATTTCCCTCAAATATGTCACAGTCAACACTCCAAGGCAGATTTACTACTACTACTACTACTACTACTACTACTACTACTACTACTACTAATAATAATAATAATAGGGGGTGCGCCAACACCTGAAAGGATGGTTTGCGGTGCGCTTCGCACACACCCGCCCCCCGCCCCTCCTCCTCTTCCCAAGGCCGCTTTTCCTCTCATTCTCACTTGCACAACTTTTACCGCCTTGGAGCAATCTCAGCCATTCATTTTGGCACTACTTTGTCATTACATTCGAATTTCATAATTTCGACTATATCCCTAAAATAGAGCTCATGACAAGCTTGCGAAAACACAAAGAATCAGCCTCTAAGCCCCTCTGGCACAACTCTTAGAGCCGTGGAGCATTCTCAGCCATTCATTTTGGCGCTACTTCGCCAGAATCTTCGTAAATGTTTTTTTGAAGTGGTTCACTACCTAGAGCGCGTCCGGAGGTTGTGAATAGGCCTCTCAGCTCTTCTGGCACAACTTTGGGAGCCTTGGAGCATTCTCAGCGATTCATTTTGGCACCGGCAAATTCGATTCGGGTACGTACAATTGCGGGGCTGGGTGCCCGGGGGAAGGGCCCCCCAAGGGCAGGCCCCCCCGGACCCCCTTTCCACAGTCGGCAGGGTACGTTCCATGCCGAAGGTAACCGGCATAAACCCTTCTGGCACAGCTCTTTGAGCCTTGGAGCATTCTCAGCCATTCATTTTTGGTGCTGGTAAATTCGCTTCAGGTGCGTACGTACAATTACAGGGCTTGGGTTCCCGGGGGAAGGGCCCCCCGGACCCCCCCGCCCCCCCCCCCCCCCCCCCTTGCCACAGTCGACAGGGTACGTTCAACTGCCGAAGGTAACCGGCATAAAACCTTCTGGCACAACTTTTAACGCCTTGGAACGTTCTCAGCCATTCATTGTGGTGCCAGCTAATTCGCGTGGGGTACGTGCACTTGCAGGGCTGTGGTTCCCGGGGGGGAGGGCCCCCCGGACCCCCACTCCCCTATCGACAGGATACGTTAAATTGCCGGAGGTACCGGGCAAGTACTCCCAAAAAAACAAGGAATTTTCGCATTCAGGGCACTCCCCTAACGCAAATATTTGCATGAATTCCAAAAAATATATATATCAGCATCAACATCTAGCCTGGGACTAGCCACCCTGTCAATATGAGCTCCCAACTCCTCCTGGTTGCCACAAACCATGATTTATCGGGACAGGTGGTGCAGAAATGGGGCAAAAAAAAACAAGGAATTTGGCATTCAGGACACTCCCCTTACGCAAATATTTGCGTGAATTCCAAAAACCATTATACCAGCATCAACATCGAGTCTGGGGCTAGCCACCCTGCAAATATGAGCTCCCAAATCCTCCTCGTTCCCACAAACCATGATTTATAGGGACAGGGTGCCGATTTGGTGTTGGTGGTGTGTGTGTGTGGGGGGGGGGGGGGGGAACACAATTTCCATTTTGCCCCTCCCCCCAAAACCCCACCCCCTACTCCCAACACCGTCAAGAGATAATAATAATAATAATAATAATAATAATAATAATAATAATAATAATAATAATCATCATAATAATAGTGTATCTCCTGCCAATTGCTGAGCCAAAAGGCCATGTGCATCCAGTCCTCCATTCCATAAGGAAAGACTCCACACCAATCGGTGGAATAAAGGAAGTGACGGCATAGAACATTACTCTAGGAGCTTTATACCAATCAGCCCATGGAAAGGACCGATGGCCTATGTACTCCCTATAATCATAATAATAATAATAATAATAATAATAATAATAATAATAATAATAATAATAATAATAATAGTGTATCTCCTGCCAATTGCTGAGCCAAAAGGCCATGTGCATCCAGTCCTCCATTCCATAAGGAAAGTCTCCACACCAATCGGTGGAATAAAGGAAGTGACGGCATAGAACATTACTCTAGGAGCTTTATACCAATCAGCCCATGGAAAGGACCGATGGCCTATGTACTCCCTAAATAATAATAATAATAATAATAGTGATAATAATAATAATAATAACTAGGAGCTGCACCAACACCTGAAAGGATGGTTTGCGGTGCGCTTCGCGCACACCCCCCCCCCCCCCCCCCCTCCCCTTTCCCGTCGACTGGGTACGTTCAATTGCCGGAGTACCAGCAGAACGCAAGTGTAAGCTCTGGTGGCACAACAACCTAAAATCTCTGGTTTTTGTGCCACCCGCCACCAAAACTTTGTTATCTCCGAAGAGAGCGCACCTAGAGGTGTCGGGTACACCAAACATCAGCCTCAAACTCCCTCTGGTGTGCGCAAACGGCGCCTAGTGGCGCGAAAACCTCCATTTTTCGGTGTTTAGGCCACCCGGCGCCACAATTTTTATATTTTCGAAGAGAGCTCATCAAAAAGGGTCAGATACACCAAATATCAGCCGCTAACTCCCTCTGTGCGCAACGGCGGCTGATGGCACAAGACCTCAATTTTCTGGTGTGGATGCCATCCGCGACCAAAACGGGTACGTGCGATCGCCGGGCTGGGGTTCCCGAGGGGAGGGCCCCCCAAAACCCCCCTGCCCCGTCCACAGGGTTCGTTCAAGCAAGTACTGCTAAAAACAAGGAATTTTCGCATTCAGGACACTCCCCTAACGCAAATATTTGCGTGAATTCCAAAAAAACACGCAAATATTTGCGTTAGGGGAGTGTCCTGAATGCCGAAATTCCTTGTTTTTTTGGCCTTTTTTTGCACCCCCCTATCGGAATAAATCATGGTTTGTGTGAAGCAGGAGTTGGGAGCTCATATTGGCAGGGTGGTTAGCCCCAGACTCGATGTTGATGCTGGTATAGAATTCCAAAGAAATTATATCAGCATCAAGATCGAGTCTGGGGCTAGCCACCCTGTCAATATGAGCTCCCAACTCCTCCTGGTTCACACAAACCATGATTTATTCCGATTGGGGTGAAAAAAAAAACAAGGAATTTTGGCATTCAGGACACTCCCCTAACGCAAATATTTGCGTGAATTCCAAAAAAATCATATCAGCAACAAGATCGAGTCTGGGGCTAACCACCCTGCCAATATGAGCTCCGAACTCCTCCTCGTTCCCACAAACCAAGATTTATTCCGACAGGGGTGCCGATTTGGGGGGTGGGGGGGGGGGGGGGTGGGGTATACAATTTCCATTTTGCCCCTCCCCCCAAACCCCCCACCCCCTTCTCCGACACCTTTCAGGGATAATAATAATAATAATAATAATAATAATAATAATAATAATAATAATCATCATAATAGTGTATCTCCTGCCAATTGCTGAGCCAAAAGGCCATGTGCATCCAGTCCTCCATTCCATAAGGAAAGTCTCCACACCAATCGGTGGAATAAAGGAAGTGACGGCATAGAACATTACTCTAGGAGCTTTATACCAATCAGCCCATGGAAAGGACCGATGGCCTATGTACTCCCTAAATAATAATAATAATAATAATAATAATAATAATAATAATAATAATAATCATCATCATCATACTAATAACTAGGGGCTGCGCCAACACCTGAAAGGATGGTTTACTGGTGCGCGAATTCGCGCACCAAACCCCGCCAGCCCCACTTCTTATCACTTTTTGGAGGGCCCCCAGACCCCCCCCCCCCCCGCCCCAACCCCCCCCCCCCCCCCCCTCCCCCTCCCACCCCCTTTCCCTTCGACAGGGTACGTTGAATTGCCGGAGGTGTCGCAAAGGGCGCCTGGTGGCAAAAACCTCAATTTTCAGGTGTGGGTGCCACCCGCGACCAGAACGGGTACGTACAATCGCAGGGCTCCCACGGACCCCCCCTTTCCCTTCGACAGGGTACGTTGAATCGCCGGAGGTGCCGCAAAGGGCGCCTGGTGGCAAAAAAACCTCAATTTTCAAGTGTCGGTGCCACCCGCGACCAAAACGGGTACGTGCAATCGCAGGGCTCCCCCGGACGCCCCCTTTCCCTTCGACAGGTACGTTCAATTGCCGGAGGTGCCGCAAAGGGCGCCTGGTGGCAAAAAACCTCAATTTTCAGGTGTAGGTGCCACCCGCGACCAGAACGGGTACGTACAATCACAGGGCTGGGGTTCCTGGGGGGACGGCCCCCCGGACCCCCCCTGCCCCGTCGACAGGTACGTTCAATTGCCGGAGGCACCGGCAAGTACTGCCAACAAGGAAATTTGGCATTCAGGACACTCCCCTAAAGCAAATATTTGCGTGAATTCCAACAAAATTAAACCAGCACCAACACCGAGTCTGGGGCTAACCACCCTGCCAATATGAGCTCCCAACTCCTCCTGGTCCCCACAAACCATGATTTATTCCCATGGGGGGGTGCAAAAAAAGGCCAAAAAAACAAGGAAATTTGGCATTCAAGACACGCCCCTAACGCAAATATTTGCTTGAATTCCAAAGAAATTATATCAGCATCAAGATCGAGTCTGGGGCTAACCACCCTGCCAATATGAGCTCCTAACTCCTCGTCGTTCCCACAAACCATGATTTATTCCGATAGGGGGGTGCAAAAAAACGCCAAAAAAACAAGGAATTTTTGCATTCAGGACACTCCCCTAACGCAAATATTTGCGTGAATTCCAAAGATTATATCAGCATCAAGATCGAGTCTGGGGCTAGCCATCCTGTCAATATGAGCTCCCAACTCCTCCTGGTTCACACAAACCATGATTTATTCCGATTGGGGTGCGAAAAAAAAACAAGGAATTTTGCCATTCAGGACACTCCCCTAACGTAAATATTTGCGTGAATTCCAAAAAAATCATGTCAACATCAAGATCGAGTCTGGGGCTAGCATCCCCGCAAATATGAGCTCCGAACTACTCCTCGTTCCCACAAACCATGATTTATTCCGAGGGATGCCGATTTTGGGTGGGTGAGGTACACAATTTTCATTTTGCCCCTCCCCCCAAACCCCCCACCCCCTTCTCCAACACCTTTCAGGAATAATAATAATATCATCATCATCATCATCATCATCATCATCATCAATAAACCATACCTTCGCTAGCCAGAGCGGTCCGCAAAAATGCCAAGTTGGTCGGGTGGTCCGTCCACTGGTCCGTAGGGTTCAGCCACGACCCGGCCAGCTGCGGACCGACCGAGTCTTCGCCCATGGCTTGTAAAGACTTGAAGCCACAGACCACGGTGCGAGCCATGGCCTCCGTGGAGCGGTCGAGGTCGTCGCTTGGGTGGTCCACCCACTGGTTGATACTGGAGAGAGAGAGAGAGAGAGAGAGAGAGAGAGAGAGAAAGGGGGGGGGGGGCAGGAAGGGAGGGAGGGTGGGAAGTAGGTAGGGAGGGAGGGAGGGAAAGAGAGAGAGAGAGAGAGAGAGAGAGAGAGAGAGAGAGAGAGAGATTAATAAGGTGTGTGAGGGCAATGAGGAAGGCAATCACACACAAACACACACTGAGAGAGAGAGAGAGAGAGAGACCTGATGCTAGTTTCCAAGCAAGCCACATGTGCCACCAATGCTTGAGAGAGACAGAGAGAGAGGGGGGGGAGAGAGAGAGAGAGAGAGAGAGACACACACACAGAGAGAGACAGAGAGAGAGAGAGAGAGAGACAGAGAGAGATACCTTATACTGTTTTCTAAACACGTCACATGATGCCACCAATGCTTGAGAGAGAGAGAGAGGAGAGAGAGGGAGGCGAGAGAGAGAGAGAGAGAGAGAGATATCTTATACTGTTTTCTAAACACGTCACATGATGCCACCAATGCTTGAGAGAGAGGGGGGGGGGGGTGGGAGAGAGAGAGAGAGAGAGACCTTATACTGTTTTCTAAACACGTCACATGATGCCACCAATGCTTAGGCACATACAACACATCGCCTAGGTGGCAGATAGATAGATAGATAGATAGATAGATAGATAGATAGATAGATAGATAGATAGATAGATAGATAGATAGATAGATAGATAGATAGGTAGACAGGTATGTGGGTAGGTAGGTAGGTAGGTAGGTGGGGTAGGTAGGTAGGTAGGTAGATAGATAGATAGATAGATAGATAGATAGATAGATAGATAGATAGATAGATAGGTAGGTAGGTAGGTAGGTAGGTAGGTAGATAGATAGATAGATAGATAGATAGATAGATAGATAGATAGATAGATAGATAGATAGATAGGTAGATAGGTAGATAGGTAGATAGGTGGGTAGGTAGGTAGATAGATAGATGAGATGTCGCAAAGGAATGTAGTCCTTGCAAAGGAACGCAGTTTCACATCAAACAGTAATTTGTGTACTGTGCATGTGTCCGGGATGGGAATCACGGGTAGACTGTGTTCTGGAAAAAAGAAGAGGAGGACGTTGAAGAAAAAGGCAATCTAGGAATGGAGAGTGGGGAGGATAAGGAAGAAGGGAAAGAAAAGGAAGCCGTTAGTCCAAGTGTTTTGAGCACCGTAAGCTTGCGCAAGCTACAATGATGACATTGTATAAGGCCTAAACCCCCGAAGGGACCTAGCCCGGGCTATGCAACACTGGACGGCTATGACGGAATGCAGTCACCGATACGGACTAGAGGAAGATTAGTCCAATTTTTGACTGCACAGGAGCGATAAATCGCAAAAGAGCAACGAGCTACGCACGACGATAGCTTGAAGCAAAGGGATTTGGATTGGGGATGGGAAAACCCAAGGCGCGGAAACATCGATGAACAGGGAACGATACCATGCCGCGAGCCCCGCATTCGATTGGTCGAAGGTGGCAGGTCCATCCGTTGTCCTCGATGTGAGATTTGAGCCCATTGCATCGGCTGGTCTTGTAGGCTCGTGCGTCAAGGATGTTTTCCTCGACCGGGCACGTGAGTTCGATCAGTATACACTTCTTGGTAGACAATGACCAGACAACAATATCGGGGCGGAGGTCAGATGTGGACAGGAAAGGATTGATCAGAACCGGTGTATGGGGTTTGGAGCTGCCAATCGTTTGCGGTGTCGAGCAGAGATGGACGATGAAATGACTGCCCCTTAGGCTTCTGCTCGCCCTCTTTCACAAACATAGACTTTGATTCATTTTGGTCTATAGGGGAGCGTTTGTTATGGCTCTCGATGTGTTTTTGAAGGGGAGCTTCAATAGTGCAGAGCACAGAGTCGTGACGCCAGGTATAACGGCCTTGTTTGAGGGCAACATGGCAACCGGAGGGGATGTGACATAAATGTGCTTGACCAGAACAGAGAGCACACTTATTGTTGGGAATGATTCCCCACAGACGTCTAAGGTCGGGGGTAATAACCGAGTTTGTGCTTGCGTTGATGACCCAAGAGAAGATAGATAGATAGATAGATAGATAGATAGATAGATAGATAGATAGATAGATAGATAGATAGATAGATAGATAGATAGATAGATACATGAATAGCCACCAATTCTTGGGCACATGCAGTACGTGGCTTAGGTAGTGTGTATGCATGCATGTATGTACGTGTCGGTCTACAGAAAGGAAGACTAATAGATGGATAGGTAGATAGGTAGGTAGGTAGGTAGATAAGTAGCTAGGTAGCTAGGTAGCTAGGTAGGTGGGTAGGTAGATAAGTAGCTAGGTAGCTAGGTAGCTAGGTAGCTAGGTAGGTAGGTGGGTAGGTAGGTGGGTAGGTAGGTAGCTAGGTAGGTAGGTGGGTCGGTAGTTAGATGGGTAGGTAGGTAGGTTGCTAGGTAGGTAGGTGGGTAGGTAGCTAGATGGGTAGGTAGGTAGGTAGCTAGGTAGGTAGGTAGGTAGGTAGCTAGTAGCTAGGTAGGTAGGTAGGTAGGTAGCTAGATGGGTAGGTAGGTAGGTAGCTAGGTAGGTAGGTGGGTAGGTAGCTAGATGGGTAGGTAGGTAGGTAGCTAGGTGGGTAGCTAGGTAGGTAGGTGGGTAGGTAGCTAGATGGGTAGGTAGGTAGGTAGCTAGGTAGGTAGGTAGGTAGGTAGCTAGATGGGTAGGTAGGTAGCTAGCTAGATAGGTAGGTAGGTAGGTAGCTAGATGGGTAGGTGGGTAGGTACACGTATAGACCTGGACGTAGAACGACACGATACGGTCGAATTGATCCAAAGAGAGGGTGGAGAGAAAAATTGGCATTATCAAGTAGGTAGGTAGGTTGGTAGGTAGGTAGGTAGGTAGCTAGGTAGGTAGGTAGGTAGGTAGGTAGGTGGGTAGGTGGGTAGGTACACGTATAGTCCTGGACGTAGAACGACACGCTACGGTCGAATTGCTCCAAAAAAAGATGGATAGAAAAATTAGCGTTATCAAGTAGGTAGGTAGGTTGGTAGGTAGGTAGGTAGGTAGGTAGGTAGGTAGGTGGGTAGGTAGGTAGTACATGTACAAACCTGGACGTAGGACGACACGATACGGTCGAATTGATCCAAAGAGAGGGTGGAGAGAAAAATTGGCATTATCAAGTAGGTAGGTAGCTAGGTAGGTAGGTAGGTAGGTAGGTAGGTGGGTAGGTAGGTAGGTAGCTAGATGGGTAGGTGGGTAGGTACACGTATAGACCTGGACGTAGAACGACACGATACGGTCGAATTGCTCCAAAGAGAGGGTGAGAAAAATTGGGGTTATCAACGGCTACTCGGGAAAATACCTACAATTTTCAATATAATACAAAGAGGGGATGGAGAGAAAAAGATTAGCATTGTGAACACCAACTCGGGAGAATAGCTATGATGTAGAATATAATACAAAAGAGAGGATGGAGAGAAAGATTAGAATTGTCAACGACGACTCTATGGTATACAATATAATACAAAGAGAGAATGGAAAGAGAAAGATTAGAATTGTCAACAACAACTCTATGGTATACAATGTAATACAAAGAGAGAATGGAAAGAGAAAGATTAGATTGTCAACACCAACTCTATGATGTACAATATAATACAAAGAGAGAATGGAGAGAGAAAGAAAGATTAGAATTGTCAACGACAACTCTATGGTATACAATATAATACAAAGAGAGAACGGAGAGAAAGATTAGCATCGTAAAAGACAGCTCTGTGATGTAAAAGATAATACGTATAGAGGATGGAGAGAAAGATTAGGATTGTGAACACCAACTCGGGAAAAGAGCCATGGTATACAATATAATACAAAGAGAGGTTGGAGAGAAAGATTAGCATTGTCAACAACAACTCTATGGTATACAATATAATACAAAGAGAGGTTGGAGAGAGAAAGATTAGCATTGTGAACACCAACTCGGGAAAAGAGCTATGGTATACAATATAATACAAATGAGGTTGGACAGAAAGGTTAGCATTGTCAACAACAACTCTATGATGTAGAATATAATTCAAAGAGAGAATGGAAAGAGAAAGTGTAGATTGTCAACGACAACTCTATGGTATACAATATAGATATAATACAAAGAGAGGTTGGAGAGAAAGATTAGAATTGTCAACGATAACTCTATGGTATACAATATAATACAAAGAGGGAATGGAGAGAAAGATTAGCTGTGAACACCAACTCGGGAGAATAGCTATGATGTAGAATATAATACAAAAGAGAGGATGGAGAAAAAGATTAGAATTGTCAACGACAACTCTGTGGTATACAATTTAATACAAAGAGAGAATGGAAAGAGAAAGATTAGAATTGTCAACAACAACTCTGTGGTATACAATTTAATACAAAGAGAGAATGGAAAGAGAAAGATTAGAATTGTCAACGACAACTCTATGGTTTACAAGATAATACAA
>WBZZ01002185.1:270000-275000 GCA_019918135.1 Paulinella micropora
TATGTATGTACGTATTTATGTATGTATGTTTGTATGTATGAATGCATGTATGTATGCATGTATGCGTGTATGTATGTATGTATGTATGTATGTAGTGTATGTAGTGTATGTAGTGTATGTAGTGTATGTAAGTGTACGATTGGTCTTGCATGTATTGCATGTAGAGAAAAGTGAAGAATTTCGGCCAAATCAAATTTTGGCAAAAAAAAAAAAAAAAAAAAAAAAAAAAAAAAGACGTATCTTGCGGTGAAAAGACAGGGAAGAACTCTTGTGTATGTATTCTTGCTCTTGTGTGTAGTGTATGTAGTGTATGTATGTGTACGATTGCTCTTGTGTGTAGTGTATGTAGTGTATGTATGTGTACGATTGGTCTTGTGTGTAGTGTATGTAGTGTATGTATGTGTACGATTGGTCTTGTGTGTAGTGCATGTAGTGTATGTATGCGTACGATTGCTCTTGTGTGTAGTGTATGTAGTGTATGTATGTGTACGATTGCTCTTGTGTGTAGTGTATGTAGTGTATGTATGTGTACGATTGCTCTTGTGTGTAGTGTATGTAGTGTATGTATGTGTACGATTGCTCTTGTGTGTAGTGTATGTAGTGTATGTATGTGTACGATTGGTCTTGTTGTCAATCGATGGCATCTGGCTCTTGTATGTAGTGTATGTGGTCTATGTATGTATGTATGTATGTAAGTATATAGGTAGGTAGGTAGGTAGGTAGGTAGGTAGACATGTATGTGTGTGTACGATTGGTCTTCTTTGTCAATCGATGAAATCTAGCTGTTGTACGAATCTCTCCACAAAGCGTTCTTAACAATTCAGGCGTCCACTTCCTCGCAGGCCAATCTTCGTGTATGTAGTGTATGTAGTGTAGCTAGGTAGGTAGGTAGGTAGGTAGGTAGGTAGACATGTGTACTATTGGTCTTCTTTGTCAATCGATGAAATCTGGCTGTTGTACGAATCTCTTCACAAAGCGTACGTAACAAATCAGGCGTCCACATTCTTGCAGGCAATCTTCGTGTATGTAGTGTATGTAGTGTAGGTAGGTAGGTAGGTAGGTAGGTAGACATGTATGTGTACGATTGGTCTTGTTTGTCAATCGATGAAATCTAGCTGTTGTACGAATCTCTCCACAAAGCGTTCTTAACAATTCAGGCGTCCACTTCCTCGCAGGCCAATCTTCGATCATTCCTATGCGTTTGTATGTATGTATGTATGTATGTATGTATGTATGTATGTATGATATGTATATATATGTATGTATGTATGAATGTAGGTATGTATGTATGTATGTATGTATGTATGTATATGTATGTGTGTTATGTTATGTCTGTGCGTATGTATGTATGTAAGTATGTATGTATGTATGTATGTATGCATGCATGCATGCATGTATGTATTTATGTATTTATGTAAGTATGTATGGATGGATGTATATATGTATGTATGTATGTATGTATGTATGTTATTTATGTTATGTTATGTTATGCTATGTTAAATTATGTTATGTTATGTTATGTCATGTTGTTATGTTATGTTATGTTATGTCATGTTATGTTATCTCATGTTATGTTATGTATTTAATTTATGTTATGTTATGCTGTGTTATGTTGTGTTGTGTTATGTTATGTTATGTTATGTTATGTTATGTTTATGTTTATGTTTATGTTTATGTTATCTTATGTTATCTTATGTTATGTTATGTTACGTTATGTTATGTTATGTTATCCTATGTTATCTTATGTTATCTTATGTTATCTTATGTTATCTTATCTTATCTTATCATTTCTTATCTATCTTATCTTATCTTATCTTATCATATCTTATCATATCTTATCTTATCTTATCTTATCTTTCTTATCTTATCTTATCTTATCTTATATATCTTATCTTATCTTATCTTATCTTATCTTATCTTATCTTATCTTATGTCATGTTATGTTATGCGAGGAAATGTCAAATGTTATGTTAGGTTATGTTCTGTATGTATGTATGTATGTATGTGTGTGTGTGTGTGTGTCTGTCTGTCTGTCTGTCTGTCTGCGTGTCTGTCTGTCTATCTGTCTGCGTGTCTGTCTATCTGTCTGTGTGTCTGTCTGTGTGTCTATGTGAGTACATTGTGTGTGTGTGTGTGAGTGAGTGAGTGAGTGAGTGAGTGAGTGAGAGAGTGAGAGAGAGAGAGAGAGAACGAGAGGGGAGAGAGAGAGAGTGTGTGTGAGAGAGAGATCGATATATATATATACATATATATATATATATATATATATATATATATATATATATAGAGAGAGAGAGAGAGAGAGAGAGAGAGAGAACATACAACAACAACAACAACAACAACAACAACAACCAACAACGACAACAACGACAACAACGAGAGAGAGAGATCTTGTGTGTGTGTGTGTGTGTGTCCTGTCTGTCTGTCTGGCTGGTTGTCTGGTTGTCTGGCTGGTTGTCTGGCTGGTTGTCTGGCTGGCTGGCTGGCTGGCTGGCTGGCTTGCTGTCTGTCTGTCTGTCTGTCTGTCTGTCTGTCACTTCTGTCTGTATGTCTGTCTGCCTGTACCAGCGAAGACAAGTGGCCGCTCCTCGGACAGTGCCTGCTGGATTTGGGAGGGCAGCCAAACTTGCTCGATCCTTGTAACTTCATGATACATGACTAGTAGACATACATACAAATGTTCAAAAAAGAACGATAGCAATGGCACAGTCTACCGTTCCCTTCATCCCTCCCTGACCCCCTCCCACTCGCTCTCTTTGTCCCTTTCCCTTCCAAAACCCATTTTCATTGTTTTTTCTTTCCTTCCCCCCCCCCCTTTTGTTTCAGTAAGCAAGGTTTAATGAGGAAAGAAAACCCCCCCCTTTTTTTTACAGTAAGCAAGGTTTAATGAGGAAAGAAAAAGAGGAAACAAAGAAGAACAAAAGATAAAGAAGAACATAAAGAAGAGCTTAAATCAAAAGAGATCTGTTCCAAAGAACAACAGTACAAGCTCAAAAGGAAAAACTGGAACAAAGGTTCAACAGAAGGCTCCAGGAAAGAGTAAAAGGACGACACAAGAGGCAAAGGAGAAAGAGAGACAAAGAGGACAACAAGAAACTAAGGATGAAGAAAAAAACAAGCAGATCGATAGAAACAAAACAAATAAAAACAAATAAAAAGCAGAAACAAAGAAAAAAAACACAAAACCAACACAAAAAGAAACAAACAAAAACAAAAGACACAAAGACAAGATAACAACAACAGCAGACGTAACGACAAACACAAGGGGGCAAACAAACAAGCAAACAAACACAAGGCCAGACAGGGGCAAGGGAGACGATACGATACTATAAGGTAAGAGCAGTATGCAGAGGTTCGACATAATTAACACTAGGGCGCAAGTGAGATCACAATTGACAGTCAGTGAGACAGCTCTTAAGGAAACTGCAGCACCTAACGCAATTCACTCGCACCCAGAGGCCATCGCAGCCAGGAGGGTGGTGTGCAGAGCGTAGTAAGGCTCGACGTGGCGATTGCTCGCGACGCGATTATGCCGAGTGCTGCAATATCCGTAAGGGCCAGCCCAAGCCTGGCAACCTCACAAACATGCAGCACCAAGCTAATCGAGCTTTTTTTTATTATTTTTTTTATTTTTTACAGTAAGCAAGGTTTAATGAGAAAGCGACGATAGAAAAAAGAAGAGCAATTCAAAAGAATTCTGGTTCCAAGGAACAACAGAACTAACAACAGTACCAGCTCATAAGGAAATCTGGAACTAAGTTTCAACAGAAAGCTCCTGGAAAGAATAAAATGGGATCTTTTTTTTTTTTTACAGTAAGCAATAGGAAAGAAAAGGAGGAAACAATTTCTTTGCTCCGAGACCGTCCGCTCCGCAAGAGACCGAACGGTTATCAGAGCTCGCTTTCGTGGAGACTTTGCGGAAATGCCGTGGAAAAAAGAGAGAATTCCAGGCCGCCGTTGCGGACGGATTTAGAAAAGGAAAAGCATTGTGTCCGGCCCTAACGCTGTTTTAGCCCCATTTTTTCACTGTCCACACACCCCCAACAAGGCTCTTGTGAATTTTAGTTCTTTGTTCCGCTGCGTTTCTCCTGAATTGCTTTGCGCGGTCCAAACGTTTGTCTCCTCCATTTGTCTCAGGGACTGCCATGGACGCCATGGACCAAGAATCGCTTGATTTAAATCCCTTTGCAGCCATTGACGGTCCTGCTTTCGCTTTAGTTATGGTTGACATCGCTGCTTGATTGTTTGCGGATCATTCACCACATCTGCCTGTGTTTGCAGCCTACGTCGGCGATGACGGACTCAGTGGTGGTGATTTGCTAGACGGCTTTGGGAGGTCTACAGAAGATCTTCTGGGCTTAGGGTCCTTTTCTTCAAAGACTAGGAAGTCAAGCACTGTGAAGAAAACAGAAGAAAGAAAAGAAAGAAAGAAAGAAAGAAAGAAAATAGTTCTTTTCTTCTTCTTCTCCTTCTTCTCCTTCTCTTCTTCTTCTTCTCCTTCTCCTTCTGCTTCTCTTTCTCCTCCTTCTCCTTCTTCTTCTTCTTCTTCTTCTTCTTCTTCTTCTTCTTCTTCCTCCTCCTCCTCCTCCCTCCTCCTCCTCTTCTTCTTCTTCTTCTTCGTCTTCTTCTTCTTCCTCTCCTCCTGGGAAAGGAAAAGGTAAGAAAAGAAAAGAAAGAAAGAAAAAAACCAATGGCTTTTGGAGGGGAAAGGGACAAAGACACGAGTGGAAGATAGATAGATAGATAGATAGATAGATATATAGATAGATTAGATTAGATTAGATTAGTTAGATAGATAGTTAGATAAATTGTTAGATAGATAGATAGATAGATAGATAGATAAATAGGGGGTCAGGGAGGGATGAAGGGAACGGTAGACTGTGTCAGTGCCCTTAATCGACAGATAGGGAACGATAGATAGATGAAGGGAACGATAGATAGATAGATAGATAGATAGATAGATAGATAGATAGATAGATAGGGTGTCAGGCTATCGTTCT
>WBZZ01002185.1:285000-295000 GCA_019918135.1 Paulinella micropora
GGCGGAACTTGCTATGAGCAAGACCGGTTCATCTATCTATATCTCTATCTATCTATCTATCTATCTATCTATCTATCTATCTATCTATCTATCTCATCTCGGACTTGGCCATGGTCGCTACCCAAAAGAACATTCCATCACAGACCGCAACGACAGGGTTTTAGAATTAGCTGCTGAGACAATACTTGAGACAACCACAGTGCATGACATGGACAAAGCCATGCAAGGGTGCTTCCTTCGTTTTGAAGACGCATGCCCCTTCGACCTCTCCTGGGCTCGCCTCATCGGAACCCGTAATCCCCGTTTAATCTCTTGGGTCATCAACGCAAGCACAAACTCGGTTATTACCCCCGACCTTAGACGTCTGTGGGGAATCATTCCCAACAACAAGTGTGCCCTCTGTTCTGGTCAAGCACATCTATGCCACATCCTCTCCGGTTGCCATGTTGCCCTCAAACAAGGCCGCTATACCTGGCGTCATGACTCTGTGCTCTGCACTATTGAAGCTCCCCTTCAAAAACACATCGAGAGCCATAACAAACGCTCCCCTATAGACCAAAATGAATGAAAGTCTATGTTTGTGAAAGAGGGCGAGCAGAAGCCTAAGAGACAGTCATTTCATCGACCATCCCTGCTTGACACTGCAAACGATTGGCAACTCCAAACCCAATACACCGGTTCTGAGCAAGCCTTTCCTGTCCACATTTGTGTCACTGACCTCCGCCCCGATATCGTTGTCTGGTCACTGTCTACCAAGATATGTATACTGATCGAGCTAACGTGCCCGGTCGAGGAAAACATCCTTGACGCACGAGCCTACAAGACCAACCGATACAACAAGCTCAAATCTCAAATCGAGGACAACGGATGGACCTGCCACCTTCGACCAATCGAATGCGGGGCTCGCGGCATGGTATCGTTCTCTGTTCATCGATGTTTCCGCGCCTTGGGTTTTTCCCATCCCCAATCCAAATCCCTTTGCTTCAAGCTATCGTCGTGCGTAGCTCGTTGCTCTTTTGCGATTTATCGCTCCTGTGCAGTCAAAAATTGGACTAATCTTCCTCTAGTCCGTATTGGTGACTGCATTCCATCATAGCCGTCCAGTGTTGCATAGCCCGGGCTAGGTCCCTGCGGGGGTTTAGGCCTCATACAATGTCATCATTGTAGCTTGCGCAAGCTTACGGTGCTCAAAACACTTGGACTAACGGCTTCCTTTTCTTTCTCTTCGTCCTTATCCTCCCACTCTCCATTCCTAGATTGCCTTTTTCTTCAACGTCCTTCCTCCTCTTCTTTTTCCAGAACACAGTCTACCCGTGATTCCCATCCCGGACACATGCACAGTACACAAATTATTGTTTGATGTGAAACTGCGTTCCTTTGCAAGGACTACATTCCTTTGCGACATCTCATCTACCTACCTACCTACCTACCCACCTACCTACCTACCTACCTACCTATCTATCTATCTATCTATCTATCTATCTATCTATCTTGCCTCAGTTGGGGGAGCTTGCTATGAATAAGACCAGTACATCTATCTATCTATCTATCTATCTATCTATCTATCTATCTATCTACCTACCTACCTACCTACCTACCTAACTACCTACCTACCTACCTACCTATCTATCTATCTATCTATCTATCTTGCCTCAGTTGGCGGAGCTTGCTATGAGCAAGACCGGTACATCTATCTATATATCTATCTATCTATCTATCTATCTATCTATCTATCTATCTATCCATCTATCTATCTATATCTCTATCTGTCTATCTATCTATCTATCTACCTACCTACCTACCTACCTACCTACCTACCTACCTACCTATCTATCTATCTATCTATCTATCTATCTATCTATCTATCTATCTATCTAGCCAAGCTGGAACGCTCCCTGTCGAACAGCATCTATCTATCTATCTATCTATCTATCTATCTATCTATCTACCTATCTACCAACCTACCTACCTACCTACCTACCTATCTATCTTTCTATCTATCTATCTATCTAGCCAAGCTGGAACGCTCCCTGTCGAACAGCATCGATTCGGTTGGCTCGCTCGATGCATCTCCGACCATGGTATGTGGAATGTGATATGCATGAAATGTTATGTATGAGAAGTTCCTATTTCTTAAGTACAATGAACTTCGATCTCAGTCAATATTTGCATCTGCAACCTGTGTTATGGCTAATTAAAAAGCTCTTGATGAGAGCTTTCAAGCGAGCCACTACACAAGCCGCAAAGATCAGAACCGGCTGAGAACGAAGAGTTTGAAGTCAATGCTCATGGTGGTTAAGGACAAGGAACTTCTCTTGTATGTATGTAATGTATTATTTAATTGCTTGACGTATGTTGGCTCGGTTGACATATGTGTGTATGTATGTACTTATGTATGTATGTGTGTGTATGTATATAATGTGATGTACGTAGGGGACAACAGGAGGACTGGCGGCGTTGGCGATGCAAGTCGAGGTTTGTATGTATGTATGTATGTATGCATGTATGTATGTAATGTATGTATGTATGTATGTTATGTATGTATGTATGTTATGTATGTATGTATGTTATGTATGTTATGTATGTATGTATGTATGTATGTATGTATGTATGTAAGTATGTATGTTATGTATGTATGTATGTATGTATGTATGTATGTATGTATGTTTGTATGTATGTATGTATGTGTGTGTATGTAATGTATGTCATAGATGACATACGTAGTACATTGTATGTATGTATTGTATGTACGTCTGTACAATGTATAGTATGTATTGTATGTATTGTATGTATGTATGTACGTATGTACTTATTTACGCAGGCTCAAGATCTGGTCAAGAAGATGATGTATGTATTGTATGTATGTATGTATTGTATGTATTGTATGTACGTAAATACGTTTGTACGTAGGCTCGAGATCCGGTCAAGAAGATGATGTATGTATGTATGTATGTATGTATGTATGTATGTATGTATGTATGTGTGTATTGTATGTATTGTATGTATTGTATGCATTGTATGTATGTACGTATTTACGCAGGCGCAAGATCCGGTCAAGAAGGTGCAGCAAGAGAGTTACCACCGCACCCCACCCACGCCTACCACGTCGGGCATTTGGATGAACCACGGGAACACGGCGCCTGCCATTCCCGTCATCGAGACTCCCTCACCGGACCATCCGCCGCCAAAACTCAACCACGGGTTCATGTTCCTATCCAGCCAAGTCCCGTTGCTTTTGCTTAATACGTCTGGTAAGGTGATCGACTGCAACTTCCACTTCGCCCGCTTGCTGGGTCACACAAGGAAAGACCTGATCAGCCAATCCTTCTTCCACCTGACTCATTCCGAGGCCTTGCCCGCCTCCTTCTCGGTGATTAGCAGCGTGCTGACCAAACCGCGCGAGGTGCATGTGGTGAACCTCGTGCTGGTACAGCGCGAAGGCAACCTCTGCCCGGTCCACATCACTTGCTGGGGCGCTGCGCATAAGAAAACCGGCAAGGTGCAGTTCATATCCGCCACGGTCGAGCCCGACAACCCACTACCTTAACGAAGAGGGAAAAGGTGGGGGATTGGGGGTTTAGTAAGAAGTGGCTGGTGGGTGGAGCCACCCCCGCCGTCCAAAATGCCGCAGTGAACAAAAAAGGTTGACAGGTGGCACCCCCGGGCACCAAAAAAAAAAAAAAAAAAAAAAAAAAAAAAAAAAAAAAAAAAAAAAAAGCAAAAAAGAAAATCAAAACAAAACAAAAGACCAAGTCAAAACAAGGTCAGTGAGGTGACTGGCTGGCTAGTTAGGTGAAGAATGCCACCGACTGACGAGAAGTTCCTTGTCCTTCACCACAATGAGCAATGACTTCAAACTCTTCGTTCTCAGCCGGTTCTGATCTTCGCGGCTTGTGTAGTGGCTCGCTCTCATCAAGTGCTTTTTTAATGAGCCAAACACAGGTTGTAGATGCTCATATTGACTGAGTCGAAGCGCTTGAAGTCATAGTTCATTGTACTTAAGAAATAGGAACTTCTCGTCGTGTGTAAGGGTAGGCCCGGGCCCAGAACAAGGTCCGAATCGTGTATGATTCTGGGTTCGGAATGAGACTGTATGGAGCACGTGGCAAATGCTCCCTTTAGTGGTTATTGAAAATACAATTTATCGGTCACCTCCACAAAATGTGGTCAGGTTACCGATAAAACTACATGTGCGGCGCGCCAAATTTGACGTGTTTTGCGGCTCGCCGGCCCGGCTCGCCCGCAAAACACGTCAAATTTGTGGCTAGCCGCATCATATAGTATTTGTGGCAACAACCAACCAGCTCGCCACAACACACAGACTCAGACCTGCTTTTTGTTGCCGAGGATGTAAGCGAGATGCAGTATGGCTGTGGAGTATTCATACGGGTGGCAAGATCAGCACTCCAACTGAAAACGTACTTTTCGAGGTCAACTTGGTATTGCCAGCGAGAGCTATCCAGTCGCGCAGGCTATCCGACTTTGAGACGTCCATCTTTTCAACAAATTCACACCTGCTGAAGCCATCGTCGTGGGCTGCCCAATGGTGTGCTCAGCATATGTCAGCCCTGAAGTACCGCCTGAGAGAAAGATAAGAGATCAAAGTCTGATGCCAAGTTGTGAAAGGGATATCGCCGGTCCTACCGCGCTGTTTTTCACACCAATGCCTTGAGAATCATCAGGGCTCTACTCACAGTGAAGCAAAATCCTGGAAGTTTCCCCGGGAAACTTTACTGAATTCAGGTGAGTTCCCCGGGAAGTTTCCAGGATCTGCTTTACTGTGACTATTGACCGCGCAGAGCTAGTTCGAAGTTGGATTTGATGTGCCACGTTGAATGTGTCAAGGTTTTAGTTTTTTTTTAGTTTATTAGTGGCGGACATTTCCAGTGGAAGAACTATCTAACGTTTGACCTCATCGTTCTCCGTCGATCGAATGTGATATGAACGTGCTGAAGCTATCGTTTGAAAGGCTATGGACAAGAGCTTTCCAACGGTGTGCTCTCATAGTAAAGCAAATCCTGGAAGTCTCCCAGGAAACTTTGCTGAATTCGTGTGATTTCCCGGACACTTCCCGCGAAATCACCCGAATTCAGTAGAGTTTCCCGGGGAAACTTCCAGGATTTGCTTTACTGTGTGTCTGACGCTATCATGTGAAAAGCTTAGGACAAGAGCTTTCCAACAGTGTGCTCTGCATATGCCTATCTCAAATATTGGTTGAGAACAAGAAGTTCAAACGTTGGGCTGTTTTTGCCACTTCCATGTTTGTTCTAAGTAATACTCATTCGCAATATTTTTTTGTTTTTTGTTTTTTTGTTTTTTTGTTGGCGTCAAGATTTTTGTCCGACCGAAGCAAGAGTTGCAGCTGTGTGGATGCAGATCTAGATAAGATCTCGCTGCTGCTTGCCTAGCATCAAATACACCCGCTCTCTTGGTTTTGGTTGGACGGATAACTTGAGTGGGAAGCCACGAAGCCTAAGAAGCAACCTTAGTAATGTTCATCCAAGCATTGCGTAACTCAGTGAAAGAACGCCCAGGGCAGAGACTTTGAAGCGTACGAGCTATCTATTGTAAGTGTTTAATTGTTTGTATTAGCCAGGACTGCATTTTCTAGATGCTGCCCTAGAAGGTGCATTAATGACTGTTCTAAGTATATTTGTAATTATAGATAGATATATGCATGCATACATACATCCTTACATACATACATACAGACATACATACATGCATACATACATACATACATACATACATACACATACATACATACACATGCATACACGCATACATACATACATTACATACATACATTACATACATACATAGATACATACATTCATACATACATACATACATGCATGCATGCATGCATACATACATACATACATACATGCATACAAAAAAATGCAAACATACATACACACAGACTAGGCCATACATTCGTAAGCATACTGTTACTTAACCATAGATATTAATATATTCATACAATATTATTATTTTTCGTTGTGGCGCCTTGCTTTTCTTGCACCATTGTCTTCTATTCACTGCCCTTGAACTCCACCTACGAGTGGTAGGATTCGTTTAATAGTATGTTTAGAACTTACTGATAGAACTGAGAGCAGCTTTCGCATTCATCCCCAGTGATCTTAACCCTAGGGTTAAATATCATTAAAATTAATTTTCACGTTCTCTACGTGGTATTATCTAAAATAATTGTCGCTGGCTCTCATATTACATAGTGGCATGTCGTTACGTTATTAGACAATTGTTATTAGACCCTTCTCCTATCTATTATTGGTTAGTAGTGTTCCTTATATTAGTTATATATTATTATGAAGGCATCACCCCCCGGATAGCAGGTAACTTGAAAAGTACTGTTTTTCCAGTATCGTTTGTCCGGATTGAAGCTAATGCCATTTTATTCCTGGTCTGTTGCCGCCGCTTTCTTTTTCTGCTTCACTGAGGCGCGGCTAATATATTAATACTAATAACGAGACATCATTCTCATCCGAAGTTTTGAGAATCATATAAGTTGTGTTTGGTCAAGTTGTATATATATATATTATTAATACCGACTTTTTCTATGTAACCATCATTAGGCTGCCACTGACTCGGATTTCTGACGTTTCTGCTTGGCCACCGTTCACCTGCTGGCAACAGAACGAATTGAAAGTTTCACTGACCTGTCTCACTGGTGACGGGGACGTCAGATAAAAATAAATCATAGTATTAATATTATTAATATTAATAATATTGTACTCCAACACTGCCACGGTGACATATTGCTGTTGACATTCAAGACAACAAAAAAAATTGATTTTTCTGTTTTGGTTGGAATTTCAGTTTTGGTTGGAATTTTGATTTTGGGTGAAAATTTGAATTTTTCAAATTAACGGCTATATTCATCCGCAAAATATCGTAAATTTTCGCGAAATGTTACCGTTAAATTTGAAAATTTGAATTTTTGTCACAAAAATGAAAAACTGTCACAAAAATGAAAATCTGACACAAAAATGAAAAACTAATTTTTGTTGTTGTCTTGAATGTCAACAGCAATATTAATAACCGTGACTCATAGCCGCGAGTCAGGGCCCGCGGAACTTTTATTGCTGTTGACATTCAAGACAACAAAAAAAATTGATTTTTCTGTTTTGGTTGGAATTTCAGTTTTGGTTGGAATTTTGATTTTGGGTGAAAATTTGAATTTTTCAAATTAACTGCTATATTCGTCCGCAAAATATCGTACATTTTCGCGAAATGTTACCGTTAAATTTGAAAATTTGAATTTTTGTCACAAAAATGAAAAACTGTCACAAAAATGAAAATCTGACACAAAAATGAAAAACTAATTTTTGTTGTTGTCTTGAATGTCAACAGCAATATTTATTGCTGTTGACATTCAAGACAACAACAAAATTTAGTTTTTCATTTTTGTGTCAGATTTTCATTTTTGTGACAGTTTTTCATTTTTGTGACAAAAATTCAAATTTTCAAATTTAACTGTAACATTTCGCGAAAATTTACGATATTTTGCGGACGAATATAGCCGTTAATTTGAAAAATTCAAATTTTCACCCAAAATCAAAATTCCAACCAAAACTGAAATTCCAACCAAAACAGAAAAATCAATTTTTTTTGTTGTCTTGAATGTCAACAGCAATATTAATCACTGTAGTGCGGCGGTCACTTGAACTTGAAACACAGGCTGGCAAATCATGATAATTTGATTAGACTCAAGTAAGCAGGTGTCTCCTGCGTACACTCTAGCTCAATCCATCATTTATCTCTACTAGTAGTATCTGTGTGCTCGCACTGAGAAGCCTCGGACATCCAACATCCCCTATCACACCCTCACTAAAGCCCGTGATTTATCCCTGCCGCTGCCTTATGTTGAAATAATCATCTTTTCTATTCAAAGTTATTAATAAATACGTGAGCCTACGGTGACAGTACTACTTCAAAGACTCTCAGAACATGACTCAGTGTCTCGGCGTCAAGTTCAAGACGGTATACTAGCTCAGTGACTCGGACAGTGACGCAAACTTGAAGACAAAAAAGCGCCCAACTGAGACGGATAAAATTATTAATACTAACTACTGACCAGTGGTTCAAGTAGCAATTTCAGACGTGTCCGGCCAGACGAAATCTCAGATAAATAAGTGCTAGTGTTTACCTGATAATTCAGGCACGGTGGTGATGCCCACAACTTGAAACCGGCGCCCCTACTGAGAAACGCACTGGCCACTGTGACTGCACTGGCAGTGAGCCGCCTGAGGCACCCGAGAACTTTCATCTCAGTAGTAACTGCCGGGTCCGAGTCAAAAAGAGGGAAAAGTCAACTGTCCGGGTGGCACCGTAATGATCCGCATTAATACTAGGCTAGTAAGTTTAATACTGAGCCGCCGCCTTCACTGAGTCACAGTTGTCGTTAAACTTGAGTGCTCACTGCTGTCTAATCATACCGTAGGCTACACTTGAATACCGTAGTAAGCCTGTGACTCCACTCAGTCGGGAGTCACGGTCGCCGGGGGCCCGCGGGGGGGGGGGGGGGGGGGGGGGGGCAGGGGGACTCCCGGGGAGGGGGGAGGGGGGGGGGGGGGGGGGGGGCCGGGGGCTGATGGTAAGGACACTGACCCAGCGGCAATCATAATATTAATATTAAGATGATAACCGAGTCAGACTTATCAGTATTAACTTGAATTTTGAGAGTCAATGACATATTGATTTCAATACTATGATCGGAGCATGAAATGAAAGATGATTTCATGTTTAATTTTATAGTAATATTGCTGTTGACATTCAAGACAACAACAAAAATTAGATTTTCATTTTTGTGTCAGATTTTCATTTTTGTGACAGTTTTTCATTTTTGTGACAAAAATTCAAATTTTCAAATTTAACTGTAACATTTCGCGAAAATTAACGATATTTTGCGGACGAATATAGCCGTTAATTTGAAAAATTCAAATTTTCACCCAAAATCAAAATTCCAACCAAAACTGAAATTCCAACCAAAACAGAAAAATCAAATTTTTTTGTTGTCTTGAATGTCAACAGCAATATTAATATAATAAAAATTTTAATTTTTTTTTTTTTTTTTTTTAGAACTTGAAAGTCGGCATCCAGTAGCAGGAACATAAACAATATCAGTGGCAAGAATTCAAACTTGATTTAACGGTAACATTTCAGCGCAAAAATTATGCAGATTTTGCGGGACGGATATAGCCGTCAAATTATTAATAAAGTAATTTGATTTCTGGCCACTAACCTGAAATCTGGTCGCTTATCTGAAATCTGACTCTTAATTCACTTTCGATGGCTGAGTTTGACACTTGAATCTACCCAGTAGTATCAATAACAATTGCTGCTTGAAAATGACAAAAGGTTTATTTTAAAAAGGTTTGAAGTAGCCGGGATCTTTTGGCACGATCGGGGCAGTCGCTGGAGCACCTATTTCCCAACACACACACACACACACACACACACACACAGACACACACACACACACACACACACACACACACATCTATATCAATATATAACGCAGACATACAAACATATAATGCTAATACATACATACACACATACATACACACAGACAAACATACATGCATATATCTCAACGGAAGAACAGAAAAGGAAGGATGAAAATAGATTTAAAAAGAGTGAACTAAGAGGCAGATGCCACCTCCTGCGTTTAGTCTAATAACAGTAATAATAGTAATAATAATAATAACAGTAATAATAATAATAATAGTGCTTCTCTGTCAATGGCTGATGCAAATCTGCACATGCGCCTCCATCGTCTCACCCGTGAGGGGAGTACGAAGAATTGACGATAGGCTCTAATCTTCCAGACGGGCCGGTATGTTCAATGAAAATACTGGTGGCACCGACGGGAATCGAACTGGCGACAGGGCCCAGATGGTAGAACTTGACCACTGGGCTATCACGGTGTCCATAATAATAATAATAATAATAATAATAATAATAATAATAATAA
>WBZZ01002185.1:300000-317500 GCA_019918135.1 Paulinella micropora
CACGGTGTCCATAATAATAATAATGATAATAATAATAATAATAATAATAATAATAATAATAATAATAATAATAATAATAATAATAATAGTGCTTCTCTGTCAATGGCTGATGCATTTCTGCACATGCGCCTCCATCGTCTCACCCGTGAGGGGAGTACGAAGAATTGACGATAAGCTCTAATGACACCCCCGCAAGGGCAGTTCCAACACTTCCAGACGAACCGGTATGTTCAATGAAAATACTGGTCCAGACGGAGCGGTATGTTCAATGAAAATACTGGTGGCACCGACGGGAATCGAACTGGCGACAGGGCCCAGATGGTAGAACTTGACCACTGGGCTATCACGGTGTCCAATAATAATAATAATAATAATAATAATAATAATAATAATAATAATAATAATAATAATAATAATAATAGTGCTTCTCTGTCAATGGCTGATGCATTTCTGCACATGCGCCTCCATCGTCTCACCCGTGAGGGGAGTACGAAGAATTGACGATAGGCTCTAATGACACCCCCGCAAGGACAGTTCCAACACTTCCAGACGGACCGGTATGTTCAATGAAAACACTGGTCCAGACGGATCGGTATGTTCAATGAAAATACTGGTGGCACCGACGGGAATCGAACTGGCGACAGGGCCCAAATGGTAGAACTTGACCACTGGGCTATCACGGTGTCTAATTAATAATAATAATAATAATAATAATAATAATAATAATGATAATAATGATAATAGTGCTTCTCTGTCAATGGCTGATGCATTTCTGCACATGCGCCTCCATCGTCTCACCCGTGAGGGGAGTACGAAGAATTGACGATAAGCTCTAATGACACCCCCGCAAGGGCAGTTCCAACACTTCCAGACGGGCCGGTATGTTCAATGAAAATACTGGTCCAGACGGAGCGGTATGTTCAATGAAAATACTGGTGGCACCGACGGGAATCGAACTGGCGACAGGGCCCAGATGGTAGAACTTGACCACTGGGCTATCACGGTGTCCAATAATAATAATAATAATAATAATAATAATAATAATAATAATAATAATAATAATAAGAAGAAGAAGAAGGAGAAGAAGGAGAAGGAGGAAAGAAGGAAGAAAGGAGGAGGAGCAGCAGCAGCAACGAGAGAGAGAGAGAAGAGAGAGAAAGAGAGAGAAAGAGAGAGAGAGATGAGAGATGAGAGAGAGAATGAGAGAGAATGAGAGAGAATGAGAGAGAATGAGAGAGGAGAGACAGGAGAGAGAGAGAGAGAGAGAGATGAGAGAGATGAGAGAGGCGAGGAGTGAGAGAGAGAGAGACAGAGAGAGAGACAGAGAGAGAGAGAGGGAGGGAGAGAGAGAGAGAAAGAGAGAGAAAGAGAGAGAAAGAGAGAGAGCGAGTGTGTGTGTGTGTGTGTGTGAGAGAGAGAGAGAGAGAGGTGATAGACCGGCACGTGCGTGCATACTCGGTCCCCCCTGGTGCACTTATTGATGCCGCCTTGGGGCATTGTGTAGGAATACGCGAGGAGCAGGTCTAGCACCATCCCAACACCCTCCCCTACGGCGTCATTCCATGGTGTACGTATGCCAACTACCTACCTCCTCTGGGTTCTATCTATCGACCTACCACCTACAGACCTACCTTTCCTACGTAAATACCTAGCTCACCCATCTACCTACCACCCTACCTACCTGCTTACCAACCTTCCTAGATTACATACCGCCGCTACCTACCTACCTACCTACCTACCTACCTACCTACCTACCTACCTACCCACCAAGCTACCCACCTGATTGCCTACCTACCTCCCTTACCCTACCAGCCCAGCAACCTACAAACTTATCTATCCACTTACCAATACCTTACCTACCTGCTTCTTTCCTCGTATCAGTCTTCCTAACCCACACCGACCTACCACCTACCTACAACCTGCGTACCTACCACTCCTACAAAAAATTTCCTACCACTCCTACCTACCTACCTGCCTGCCTGCCTGCCATATACTTTGTTAGCGATATTGTTTAGTGCAAGTAATGCTCATGGAAATAAGAAATAACCTTTCCTTCGTACACACTACCTCAACCACCTGTACCACACAAGTTCGAACCCAATCTTGCACTCACCGCCACCTCGTTTTGTTCCAATCACGCTCTTTCTGTCTGGTTTTGTTTTTGTATGCGTCCACGGCAAAAATAAAGTTTGGTTTGGTGAGGTCATAACGTGATATTGTCGGTGGGGTTGGCATGACTACAAAACCTGCTGGTGCTGCTGGTCCGGCTGAAAGAGTCGGCAAATTTTAACACAAAAAAAGAAAGGAGCGCTCAAAATTGAAAATTGAGGTGAAAAGGTGCAAAAAAGTGTGGTACACACTAAAAACCTGCTGGTACTGCTGGTCCGGATGACAAGAGTCGGCAGATTTTAACACAAAAAAGAAAGGAGCACTCAAAGTTGAAATTGAGGTAGAAAAGGTTGGTGAAATGAAACAAAATCATTTCTACATGAATTGCTCGGTCGCCGATGAGAACATTCATCTTCTCGTGATATTCTCACCTACGTATGCGTGCTCGCAAAAGTATCTGGGTTTACTTTGCCCCCAGAATTTCGACCTCTCTTTTTCTATTTTTTGCAATTTTTTTTTCTAGACAACTTAAGGTTCAAACCGTGGCATCCACATCGAATTCTTCATCCGTGGTGTTTTTGTCTTGCAGATGGAGTATTCACTCAGAAATGGCAGATCACCGTCGACCTCGTCACAATGCCAAGAAACTGGCGGCTCCCCACGCAATCGCCAGTGCCAGGGTCTCGGAAAACGCAATCTAGGAGAAGACCATAGGTCGCCTGGGACTAGCTTTACGTCTCGTGAGTTTCGCACACACGACTCCCAGCGCCCTCACAAAACTCGAAATCGAATCGGAAGCGAGCAACGCTGCAAACAAACTGTTGTCTGCTTCAAACAGCTCGAATTTGGTTCTCGTGCCATTTTCCAGGAACCATTCCCATCGACGCCTCGTCGATTTCACACACACGACCCCCCCAGTGCGCCTCGAAAAAATCGAAGCGCAAACTACCAACGCCGCCAACGAACTGTTGTCTGCTTCAAGCAGCTCGATTTTGGTTCTCGCCACATGTTCCAAGAATCACTCCTGTCGCCGCAGCCACCGCTGATCGCAAACGCACTCTTGCATGGTGAGTATGCTGATGAGTTTTCGAACATCACCATTCCTGACCTCTCGCTTGAAGAAGCTTCCTTGGGTTCACAATCGGACGAAGAACTGATCGCCGCATAGGAGCTTGACATGATGGCAGAGCTTTGAACATCGTTTGCTGTGGTTTGAGTCGCAGCACAGCCACGAAATACAAGCAAGACTTTCTTCTTGTGTGTTTCTGTCACGATCGCAAATAATCGAATAATGGAAGCCTTGGAAGCGCTGTCATCTCAAGTGCCAAAAAACATTTGTTCCATCAAACATCCGCAGCAAAGTTGTACAAATTTCAGTGTGTGTGTGTGTGTGTTTGTGTTCCCTAAACTAACCAACAACTCTTGCTTAAGTTGAATGGTGTAGTTTAATCTACTATCCACTTTGCAGTTTAATCTTCTATCCACTTTGCAAACCAAATGCATAACAACACACACTCACTACCATGGTTCCAATATATAATCAACCAACCAACCCAAATAATTACGTCAGTAGCCAGTTAGTAACAACTAACTAACCCGTTAAGTATCCAACCATTTAAATAGCTCACTCATGCAAGTAGTAAGGAATAACTAACCAATCACGCTAACCAATCACGCAGATCTGATTAGAATCAATTAATTTTCCTGATATGGTTTTCCAATCTGTTGTAATAACCAATTTGTTGTATCTATCTATCTATCTATATATCTATCTATCCATCCATCCATCCATACATCTATCTGTTCTATTCTGTTCCTACCCTGTTCTATTTTTTCTTTCCTATTCTATTCTATTCTATTCTGTTCTATTCTGTTCTATTCTATTCTATTCTATTCGATCTATCCGTCCCTCCTTTGTCTATCTATCTATCCATCCATCCATCCATCTATCTATCTATCTGTCTATCTATCTATCTATCTATCTATCTACCTATCTACCTACCTACCTACCTACCTATCTACCTATCTATCTATCTATCTGTCTGTCCATCTACCTACCTATCTATTCTATCTATCTATCTATCTATCTATCTATTCTTCAGACTGCATAAATCCAGGAGTATTTTGAAGTGCGATGGTATCAATTACTTTAGAATGGTAGTTAGAAATCTGTTATAAGAACCAGTTTGTATCTTGATGTTTGCGATAGCCAAGTAACTTGACTGATATGGTAGTCTTTAACATGTTTATCAATTTCACTTGTTTTCAATCTGTACATTGATTCAGTCACCTTCAAAAAGTTCCGCTCCCCACCCCCCCCCCCTTTTCCTCCCCCAAGGTACTTTGATGAATCCTTTGACCCGAAACCTCCTCGCAAGAAGTATATTTGATTAGACTCAGACTCTGTATTAGTGCTCAGACTAGTCATTTATGCTACCATCATGGTTCACCAGAATGTTTTTATCGTAATTTGCCTTTACCATCGTTCGTTTTGCTTCAATCACCTTGCACGGCTTTCATTAATTTTTAGTTTCAGCCTTCATCACTTCATTAATTTTTAGTTTCAACCTTCACCACTTGTGTTAAGTTCAGTGTCTTCGCCTCATGCCTCGCTAACAGTATCATATGTAGTTAGCTTGCTAATAAAGTTAATATCATTGAAATCGGGGCACTAAGGCGTCTGAACTAAAATAGATGTGTTCAAACGGTTTTCAAAAATTAATTATAGATGTCTTGAACTAGTTCCCAACGTAAAAAAACAATGATACGTCACTTCTTGACTCCACATCTTTGTGGTCAAATACTTCTGATTGAGGAAGGTTTTTTAAAGAAACCACTATGAGCGATGTTAATTAAAATCGCTGAAAACTACAGTGGGAACTAGTTTGTATAATATTTTTTTCTTTCATATTCTATATTTGAAATGTTATGAAACCTTCTGGTTCAGAAGCCTTAGAGAGCCCCTTTTTAACATGAAAAATACATGTTGTTCAAGCCGCACTCACTTTTCTATACGGCAGTAACCAATTTTTGACCGATTTTTGCGATGTTGATTTTTGGAAGAGGTCGTGAAATTTCCCATGTCAAAAATGATTTATGTGCACTCTTTTTCGTTGTTGATATATTAATATATTTGTAGCTCCTTGTATCTTTGGTGGTCTTCGCTTTTGATATATAGTTCAATAGGATACTAGTTCAAGAACTTGTGACACTTGCACAAATTTGTTCAATAAAATTCTTCTTCTGTACGACAAACTTACTTGGTGTTTAGTGGTATTTTTTTGCAATAAAAAAATGAAAAGTTATATATGTTTTGTGATTAGAAATCAGTTTGTATAGGACTATAGAACTTGATGTCTAAATCTGTTGTGAGTTTGGATACAACCCCAAGGGATAAATACACAATGAACTCTTATTAAAAGTCTATAGCTGCATAAAGTCCTGACTCAAGAGAGCAGGTCACAGTGAAATACCAGTACTGAGAGGTCACTTCGTTTATTTACGTAGATTTCTACTTGTTGAAGTTTGCAGACTTGGGTTGCAAAGTCAATACGAACACGATGAACGTAGATTGTGAATTAGTGAGTCGTAACACTTGAAAATGAAAGTGTAATACTTTTTGTCGGTTATATTCAAAAGATATTATTTATTGCAAGCCGGGGTATTAATCCATCCAATTCCACAGCACTCTGAAAATAACCTAATCTTCCTCCTCTGCAAAGAGAGCCGGAGACCAGTATGGCGGCCCGGAAAATATAGGAGACTGTCAGAGCAAGGAAAAAAGAGAGGCGTTTCCCGGCAGTGTCACCCCTAACGATAATATTATCCTGCTTAAAAAAGTAGTATCGGCTATGAATTGTAATATTATCGTTTTCAACCGGCTCAAAAGTATATAAATAAAAACTGATATAACTACATCTTAACTAGACATAGCTCTTCTATACATCACTGTGTATAGGGGTATAAGAAAAGGTCGCATATTTACCTATCTGCGCCTACAATCCCCCCTCCCCGTTTTATACGGGAACCGTAGCTACTAGGGGTAGATTGGTAAATATCGTCGGATGAGAGCTCACTTTCCGGGTTTGTTTCCTCATGTGTGTTCGTCTCCTGTGGAGACAACTCATTGAGCAGCTTGAGTTCCTGTGTGCGAGTTGAGAGCGGAACGGTGTGTATCTAACAAGAACAAGATCGCCTTGCATAACTGTGGTGGGACCCACAGTCTCCACTTCGATGGCGTCTTTTCCCACTTGCCACCGGCCCCCTTATACCACAGGAGGTTATCATGCCAGGTCATAGTTTTCTTATGGGCTCTTATTTCTCTTGTTTCGGGGTGTGTTAACGGATCAACTGCGTGAGCAATGAAGGGGCCCCATTCCTTAGAGCTCTTTGCCAACTGGCCAAACACCTCGGGGCTCGCCACCGTCATATCCATGTCGTCCAACTGGAGGGCGCTGGTGACTAGGCTCAAAGGTCCCCCTGTTCGGTGTTTTTGCTCGGCGGCCGCGATACCCGCTGACCGTGAAGGGTGAACATTCCGGGGTACCCAGAACGACTGCGCCTTATCCGCGAAGAATGCGTTATAACAGTGTTCATGTTCGTGAGTTTGACCCGGTTTCAAGTCGCCCTCGCTGAGGATGTCCGACTGTGTGTCGATCTCCTCCAGCAGGTCTTGCCAATCCTTAGCCTCTGTTGTGCGCAGCATACCCGCCGTATGCATTGCAGCTGGTCTAACAGTTCTGCCTGAGAATCGGGCTATATCCCGGTATCCAGCTCTGTGCGTTGGTAGCAATGTATGCAATCCCCGCCTGCAAGGTATCCTTGAAATCGGCTGTGTGCTCCGTGGCCGTCCAGTCATCATCGGTAGTCCATCCGACTAGGCAGGCCGTGGGAGTATCTAAGGCAAAAGGATCTAATCCATCACCTACGGAGCCTTTCACCCGAGGCATCCGCGATAGGCTATCTGGGACCGTGTTGTCCTTTCCTTTAATGTACTCGATGGTGAAATCATACAGTGCTAGCTCCGACTGCCATCGAGCCAGTCGTCCCGTATGCTCTCGGTCCATGAGCCATCTAAGGTTGGCATGGTCTGTTTGAACCAATATGTTCGGAGCAGCCCATAAGTACTCCCTCAGTCGACTGAACGCCCAAACTATCGCCAACGCTTCGCGTTGTCTGGTGCAATAGTCGATCTGTTCGGGCGTCAACTTCTTGCTGACGAACATGATCGGTCTCAACTGTTTGTGGTCGGAGTCATGTTGTTGTAAAACAGCCCCGACCGCGTATTTCGACGCGTCGGTCGCTACAACAAAACGCTTCTCAAAGTTGGGAAGAACAAAGACCGATCCGCCCTCTGTGAGGGGGTCTCGTGTCAACGCCTCCTTTAGCTTTGTGTATATTTCCGCAGCCTTTGGCGGCCATTCGCCGTCCGGGTCGCCGTGAAGGCAGAAGTCCCGTAATGGCTTTACAAAGTCCTGGAAGTTCGGAATAAATTCCGAGTACACCTGTGCCATACAGAGGAAGGAGTGCAGCGCTGCGCGTGTGTTTGGGCGTGGAAGGGAACGGATAGCGTCCCGCTTCTCCGGCTTCAACACTATTACCCCATCCTTGACTCTGTACCCTAGATAGTCGATGTGGTCCTTAGCGAACGAACACTTCTCTAGGTTCAACCTGAGGCCGAAGGCTTCTAGGCGTCTCAGTATGTCCGATACGTGAGCCAGGTGCTCTGCTTCTGTCTTTGAGTAGATAACGATATCATCGATGTAGCGAAAGCTATACTGATTAGTATGCCCGTAAGTTTCGGCGAACTTAGGATCACCGTACTTTGGGTCGGACAAGGCCTGCTTCATGCAATCCTGAAAGATAGCCGGGGCGGTTTTCAATCCCATCGGGAGTACCGTCCACTGGTACAGTCTCCCACCAACGGCAAAGGCCGTCAGTGCCCGACTCTCCACATCCACAGAATCCATTTTTCAGGTCTAGCTTTGTAAAGAACTTAGCCTCCCGGAGCCGATTGAGGCCGTCCCGCATGCGGGGGATTGCTCAACGCTCTTTATGATCTTATTGAGTCTCGTGTAATTGATACAAAACCGCTGCTTGCCATCCGGCTTTGGCGATAGCCGAACCGGTGATCGGTATTGCGACCATGACGGTTCTATCAGCCGTTTAGCTAACATATCTTGGATCATCTCTTCACAGATCTGCTCCTCCTTATAGCTGAGGCGCGATCCGCGGAGACGAGGCATCGTCTGTCCCACCTGTCGCTCTATCTTAGCAGCAGTGTGCGTCATGCCGCCGGCTACAAGTGATTATTCTTCAGAAATTGAGCCTTGGGATCCCGAACAAAGTCTGGTGACCCTGACTGTCGTGCCACGACTTCGTCGATTATCTCTTCGACCGGTTTCTGATGTCTCGGGTCGTCCGGGTACTCTAAGATGGAGTCCGGATCCTCAACCTCATCCTTCGCGTCCCTACCTGGGTATCGCGTGGTTGATTGATTGTCCCATGTTGCAAATTCCTGAAGTTCTACTATCATATTAGCGTACTGCTTCGCTGCCGACTTATGATAGAACCCCGGAAAGATCTGAAAAGCGAGCTCCCTCATGTCATCAACCTTCCGGGTCAGAGGTTTGGTTCTGTATGCCAGACCATCCCGTCTTGATCCGAGTCTGAATGCCATGAGTGGCTTAGCCTGTTGACTGGGTATCGGGATTGGGTCATCGACCACCCTATCCAATACGTCCCTCCACCACATCACGGTGGGGTGTATCGGGAGTATGATGGTAATGTCTTCACCCCGATCCAACCTATCGGCCAAGAGTTTCGGTACCTTCGATAGGCTTTCGGGCTGGATGGGTTCCGATCCCTGATACCATTGTTTTAGCTTTTCCATGGCATCGTCGTCCTCTGTGAGACGTTTGGATGTGTGGAAAACCAGGCTAGACTTGATCCTTATGAATTCATGTGGCTGTTTCTGTCCGCCCCCGTATAGGTAGGTTTGGTCAAAGCCATGCCATGATTCCTCCTGCTTCCGTAGTAGCAAGATTCGGGCCTCGCGTTCAGCTGCCAAATCCTCGAAGCCCGCCCATGGGCCGGTCAGTTCCGGGACGTAGACGTTCGTGTATACCCATGCTGTGCCAGCGGGCGTAACACGTTGCTGTGTCCGTATATCATGCGGTATGGGTGGTGCGGGAGGGATCAAAGTCACCTGCGCCCTTCCCCTATACGGATGATCTGTTGGACGTTCTGGACTAGGGTTAAGTATAGGGTACTCCGACACATGTCGTCCCCTTCCATACTTAATGACATCCTGCCCTAAGAGAAGCTGAGCTTCCATCATCTTGAGATCAGGTTTGCCTAGCACTATTGTTCCCGGGAAATCTGGCACCACCAATACGTGTATTGTGTATGTCATGCCAGTCGGGAATTCCACCGTCAACGGAATACGACCAATGATCGCACTTCGTCCATTGTTAGCCCCACGGATATATCCAAGTCTTCCTTCACGCGTGAAATCGAATAACTTCCCGAATTTATCCATAAATCTTTTACCCGCGAAAGTGATTTGTGCCATGCTGTCGTTACCGGTGTCCAGGTGGGCGTTGAGCTCCCGCCAAAATAGACGGGTGTAGCTCATTTCCCTTGCCTCCGCTGCCGGGAGGTCCTGGGGTTCGGCTGTCGACATGAGGGCTTGTTGCAATTCCATTTCAGCATACCTGCGTGCCATCCGGCGTTGTGCATCGCCAAGCTTGTCCGGGTCCACCAGTGGTGTTAGTCCCATCTGGCTAACTACCGCCGGAGCAACGCTTGGGCCATCCCGTGGGCCCGGGAGCACTACAGGATTCTGTGCTGTGAAGGTGATGCAGTATACATGTTTTCTGTGTATGGGGGGAAAGCGTGATCAATATGCGGTATATTGGGGTGATTAATATCTGAACCGGCCACCGTTCCCGGGGCTAGTCTAACATCACGACCGAGCAAAGACCGTTGAGGTGCTATTAGTTGTTTTGACCTGGCTAAATTAATGTTAATCACCTTGTTCTCAAAAAGGGCGGTTTTCTGTAGTGAGGCGACTGGGATGGAACCTGCCTTGCTTACGCAGGTGCCCGCTGTGCGGACACGGCAACTTAGCCCATCCATTTTACCATCATCCTCACTCGCCTGTGCGACATCGTCTTCGGGTGGAGATATGTGAGGGTCCGCCTGTATATGATTGCGGAAGGTCGCCACCTCAGGTGAAGGTGTACGGCCACGACTACTGTTGTGCCCCTCTGTTATCTCTTCGCTCACCCCTGCCGTAGCAGAACTATTGACTGTCATCGAGGAGTCTGCGACCCCCGTAATACTATCTACTAGTGGTATAGAAGGGGGCACAACAACCCTAGCCGTCGGTGATTCGATACTGACTTGTGTCACCTGACCTGGCGTTGGTGTGGCCTCCATTCTTATTGTCCTATCTACTATTGGAGCAGGTGGGGACACAACAACCCTAGCAGTCGGTGATCGATTGTTGGCTGGTGTCACCTGACCTGGCATTGGTGTGGCCTCCATCCCCATCACCCTATCTACTAGTGTTTCTCTCACCACCGTGTCTGTCCCGACAACTAGTCCAGCACCCTCTGCGGTGGCTACCGTTTCCAACGGATGTGCAAAGCGCACCCGCTTACGTGCCCCGGGATGTGTCCTTTCTATTGATTGTCTAGGGTTTCCATCGGCGTTTCTTTGAGGACTTCTGTCCCGCTTGCTGGCCTTGGCCTGCACACCACACGTGACGCGTTGTGAGCGTTTGCGTTTGCGTTTGCGTGCGGCGGGCGTACCCATCTGGAGCAGGAGTGACTCCTGTCCTGGCATATATGCAGCGAACTTTTCCGCCGCCGGGTATTGGCTTTTGAGCATGTCGGCCTCTGCATCGAAGGCGGCGCACCAACCCGCCACGTGCCCGTTTGGCATCAAAGAGACCCGTCCGTTTTCATCCACGTCCGGGAACGGCATGTTCACATGTGCTTGCTGCTTGGGGCAAGGCACCCAATCGCCATCTTGCGGCCTTCGCACTTTCGATTCCCCTGCCTTGTATCGGCGTATATATCGCCTCATCGCTATTGGATGTTGCGGGTGCCCGGGTAGGTATGCCATCGTTGACACGATTCACCCATGAGGCATGGCCATATCCAGAATCGAGAGTCCGCTGCCGTTGAAAGCAAGAGCGTGATGGTAATAGTCGCATAAGGTGTTGGTCTTGACCGCTGGTGCGGCGCCAAGCCTTTCTAACCGTTGTACAACATATGGACAATTAGCCGGACCCTGATCAATGGCCAACGAACTGAGAGGTTGATTGGTTGGGCGTGTGATAGGTCGTATATTCTTCTTCTTCGCCGCAGATTGACGTGAGGGCGGGGCCCCTTGTGTCTGATCCACCGGCGGTGGTGCGGGAGGTAATATGGGGGGTGGTAAAGGTGGTGGTGAGTAGATGGGCATATTGAACTGCGGTGCTTGGTAAGTATGAGGTGGCGATGTCAAGCCCACCGGTGGTGGAGAGTGAAATCCCGAAGTAGGTTGTTGTGCATAGGGGTTAGGGCTACCCCCCGCTGAAGAAAATGTAGATGCATATGGATTTGGTGAATGTCCCGACCCCTGACCCCAATACGGGTTCGAGGAGCTCGATGAGCTCGACGATGATGACCAGTATGGGTTAGTTGGACTCGAGGGGGATCTCTGATAGGAGCTGGACCCCGTATAAGAGTGGTCTCCCCATGAGGTGGATGTGACAAAGGACAGTATGTCAAACTGGGGTTCGTTCGCCTTGGCCTGATGATCCGGCAACGATAATCCCACAGCCTGCATTGCTTGCAGCAGGAGTGTTGCTCTCCGCATACGTCGTCCTTATTGGATTTAGGGCCGAATATCTTCTTCACAAAATTCGTATCCCAAGTGGATACTCCGACCAACCGATCAACACGAAAGCTCTGGAGCGAGAACGCTTTGTCATCGGCGTCTTGTGCCTGCGACAAAACCTGTCGAATGTATCTCTCCCCGGATGTTCGACCTTTGGCGGTTGTTGCCCTAGCAATATCCTTGAGTACTGCAACTAGCAACATTGCCAAATCGGCTCGAACAAGGGGCGTGATCAGCTTTTGTGGCAGATCAACGATTTCGTTGTGAGCGACATTGGCCTCCCACATCCGTTGTGACATTGCTGACACAAGGTCTGCGACTATAACAGGATCGCACATAAAACCCCAATTGGCTCCCTTGACGAATTGTTCAAGCAGGTGATGAGGTCGCATGGGGGGCTTCAAGTGTCCCGCTAGGATCAATCTGCCCGCTTCTTCGTCCCATAGGGGCCACTTGTGTGTCAGCAAGTCTTGGGAAGTCTCATCAACTAGCTTTGTTGGGTAAAATCTGTTTAGTGTCGGCTGCAGTTAGGCTGAACTGCCCAATCGTGCTGTCCAAACACGTGTAGCCCAACAATAGCAAAATACCTTCGCCATAATCGATGTTAACTACTATTTTCCATAGTCGAATGTTGTAGCCTTGTCTAGCCGAGTCAGTGCCCGTTCGAACAACTTGTCGTTAACAGTCTTTTGCTGTTCAGCGGTAGTTGGAGGTCGGTTATGCCCTCCACCCCCACTGTTTCCCGGAGGCGGGACAATTACCTTGCTGCGGAAGAAAACGAATGTCGTTCCTTCTGGAGCGATAGTGGCTCTACCATCGTTACCATACGTGACTTGAACTTCGTTCGCTAGGCGAATTCGAAGAATATCTTATGGTTTGTGCGACCAACTCACACATGGCGCAGAAATTGCACCAGTAGAGCTTGATCGCCGGATGGGGAGCAAATTTCTTTTCCACAGCTTTTCCACGGTCTGACGTACTTCTCAAACACCATATTGGTCTTGAAGTATTTAAACTTCGTTGCCATCCTAGACACCCAGGTCCACTAATGCTGTTCGATAGTATCGAGCAGTTCGTTGAGGGTGTCCCGGGCTTGGGCAGCTTGTGGTGAATTGTCCCCTGGGGGGAGGAGCTGTTGTTTCCAGCTTTTGTGTTCCGTTAGGGTTAGGTTCCATATGGCAACCGCAGCCCCTAAGTTTCGTGCCGAGACTATGTTCCAAGCCTGTAGCTCAGAGATAAAGACCAACAACCTTGCAGAGTTGGGCCACTTTGTGTCCGTGGCAAGTTCTTTATCTGTGTCCGGTGTGAAAGGGAAAGTGAGGCTGCTGATCCTTTTTCTCGATGAATAAAGTATTCAGCAAGGCTGGATACTTTTGGTGGTTGATTTGCCACGCTTCGTCTAGCAAGGTATCACGCACGGTTGCTAAGGCCCTGTATAGGTCCATGACGTGGTGTATGGTGCTGGTACCATGGACAGTAAGGCTCGGGTGGTACTGATTCATCAGTACAATTGCCCCCTGTGTCGTGCCCTCATTGAACATACACCTGTACCAAGCCGCCTCCTTGTACATATTGTTAGGAAAGAGATGTGACGAGTTTTCATTTTGGTTTGTCCCCTGGTCCTTATCGTCCAAAGGATTGCTCGGCCATCCCTCTAGCGGACCTCGGTATCGGTCAAGCACTACCTTCGTCTGAATTGCACGAGCCGGAATTACCAGTCGTTTGTCGGGCCCTCTCCATGGGGAGCGAGGGACAGGTTCCTCCTGTGCTCTGTTTACTCCCCTTGCAGGAGTGATAAAACCGTCGCCTGTGGCGGGTGGGTCGTTACTGTCTGCGTCCTCAAACATATCTAATCTTATTGCGGTGGATGATCTAGTTGTAAGCCTACCCACGCAATTTTCATTGTGCCCCTTAGGGGTTGAGACGAGCAGAGTCGTATGTTTTCGTGTGTGAGTGTGTTTTTGTTGTCGTGTGTTCTGTTCGCTGTGTCGTCGATGCCTGTGTCAAGCACGATGTCACACAACACAACAACCAACCCACACCCAACACAACAATCAACAGGTAACAGTCAAGGGTTTAGTGTATTCACCCTCCCCCTCTGCTGGGGAAAAATTTTTCCAACTCAAAGAACAACCTTCGTTTGTCTTTTCTGATTGTGGTAGGTAGTTGTCGTATATGTGTTTGTGTGTGTATGTACCGAGTGCTGTAGACTCTTCACACACTGCTTTCTGTTTGTCTTGGAAGCTGCTCGGTTTCCGAGTTCTTGTCCTTGCTGACCTATTCCACACCACACCACACGTTTGGAGTGCTTGAGTGTGATGTGGGGTGTGTGTTTCGTTGATTTCGAACAAAAATAAAAATCATCCTCAAAACAGACTCCTTTATGGCCTTCCTGTGTGCAATTTACACGTAATTTCCCTGGCCTATGTCTTAAAAGACTGGCCTACCACCCCCTTAAGAGATGGTCACCTTGTTTGGTGTGGGATGTGTGTTGTTTGTATAAACAGGTTTTATGCCAAATGAATAGGTTTCTGTCTGTGTTTCGTTTGTTTGTTTTCCTCTGCATCTTTACACGTGCCTACGTTTCTACAACGTTTGTGTGTGCTACGTGTTTGTGGCAGTACAAACTAAAGTTAGAGTGTGTAAGTGTTTGTTATTCTCCTCGCGAGGAGTATGTGTAGGGATAGGTGTAGGACTGTTGACAGGACTGACAGGAGGATCTTTTCACTCTCCTTGTGTGTGTCTGTTAAGCAATCCTCTGACTCGACAATGTGTCGACAATCAAAGCAGTGAGCACCCTAATGTTTCTGCCTCACTGAGTACACTTTCTACGCACCCCTACACTCTCCAAATCCACTGCTGTAGGTGTCAAAATTATACACACAACGAGTGTCTTGCCGTGCCGCTTTGTGAGCCTCTGTGCAAGATTTCACTGTTATTTATGTGCACTGCAAGCGTCTAACAACTCCCCAACTCCTTTCCTACACTCCTTCATTACATTTCTTTCTTCCTTTACTTAAGGGAGTGGCTTTTTCAATATGCTGAATTGAAATTTGGAGGATCTAAAAATCTAGGCTGGGACTCCACTTTTGTCGGTTATATTCAAAAGATATTATTTATTGCAAGCAGGGGTATTGATCCATCCAATTCCACAGCACTCTGAAAATAACCTAATCTTCCTCCTCTGCAAAGAGAGGAAACCAGTATGGCGGAAAATGTAGGAGACTATCAGAGCCAAGCAACAAAAAGGAAAAAGAGATGCATTTCCCAGTGTCACCCCTAAAGATAATATTATCCTGCTTAAAAAAGTAGTACCGGCTATGAATCGTAATATTATCGTTTTCAACCGGCTCAAAAGTATGAATAAAAACTGATATAACTACATCTTAACGAAATATAGCTCTTCTATACATCACTGTGTATAGGGGTATAAGAAAATGTCGCATATTTACCTATCTGCGCCTACATACTTGAAAGAGAGTTTCAAGTCCAACTAATGTGTTCAAGTATCAAAATTTTCATTTAATAAAGATTTCTCAGCAGTTTCTCAGGAAGTTTGTTTTCCTTGTCCACAAATTTACCACACATGCGTTTTCACAGGAAATCAGGGGAAAAGGTAACAGATTGTGGGAAAAAGGCAATAGTTAATATTTTGTAAAAAAAACTTTGATTAAATCGTTTGAAGCTATTCCTGAACGAAATAAAAAACTAGTTAGTGAAGTCGAAACGTAGTGCAGACGAGAAACTAACGGGCCGGTCAAAAACAGTAAAATGTCAACGGTAGTGGTTTTGGCCGGTCGTTAAAGTGCTCAGTCTGATAGCCCCCCCCCCCCCAGACACAACGTTAACGGTTGAGTAGAGTTGCGTACAGAATGAGTGACTAACGATGTGTCAGTGACTTGTCTCAGAAAAAGGAAAATGAGAAAAGAGAAAGATGTGTCTCTTTAAACATCAGAGAAAGATGAAAAAGAAGTGTGTCGATGTGTAGCGCATTGTAGAAGGAGATCAGCAGGATATCGGGACGCGGAAGCGGGACTGAGACAATTGAGGCGCAGTAGCGATGCGTTGATATCGGGGAGCTGACGTCGAGCCGTAGGAAGCTAGGTGGCCATATATCGCACAGCCGAGATGAACCAAGTTTAATGCACCAATTATGCCATGCCGATATAGTCACTGAGGTGTTCAGGTTCGATGAGAATGATTGTTAACATGCAGGCATAAGAGGCGATCAAGGACTTACAGGGATATTCTGGTCGTGGCGTAGCTTGCACAGGGACGATGGCGGGCCAAGTGGGAAAAGCGCTGGGCGGTGGCGGGTGAAGCTGATACGATAAATAAAATCCATTTGAGAGTGTTGAGGTGGCTATTCCTTCGATGTTGCTTGCTTACCTTTCTGGAAGATGTGCAGTGGGAAGGATTCGCAGGTGATGAGAGGGCATCGAAGACGTTTAAGTACTTTGGCGGGGAGTCTGCCTTTGTCTTTGTTGGTCTTGTGGGAGCGCCACTCGATGTGGCTATGAACGACTTGATCGTTGGTGGTATCGAAGAGGAGTGGCTTCCAGTGACTTCCCCCCTACGGACCAACCAGAGGGGCGAGACCGCGCATCCTCTCAATCCAGTACGGAGGACGAGTTCATGAAATATGTGGAAGTGGGTGGATATGACGCCTTTTGAGACCCTTCCAATAAGGGTTGTATATGTCTTAGACACTTTCTTCGACAACTTCGCTCTGAGCTGATAAATCTTAACACCACGAAAAGTCCACCGAGGACAACCAAAAACAAAACAAAAACCTAGACTTGCAAAGCGCTCGTTCATTCCAACAAATGGACGAAGCTATCCGTTAAGCTATCATGATTAGCAGGTTGTTATCCGCATGAAGCTGACAACCGGCTAATATCCTCAGGATCAGGAGGATACTCGCGACAAGTGAGGATGCTGGGAAGTTTCCTTTTTGTTTCGCGGACAATCAAGTAGACTTCTTCCTAGCTCCGATTAGCCTGTCCCATCAAGGGAATCAGTGGGGCGTTGGTGAGGGTACGTTGTGACAAATCTTGCCGGCCCGAGGTAAGATTTGCCAAAGCACCCAACTGCTAATACGTAGTTTATCAGACCTCATTGCAGAGTCACACTAGTACTTACAGGGTGGTGTACATGGCGGATGGACGGAGCTGTTAGCAGGTTGTTATTCACATCACGCTGACAACCGGCTAATAGCCACTGGATAAGCAAGATCCTCGCAAAGAGGCACAGCACAAAACCAGACAGAAGGTTACTCTTCACAATAGCATAACAAATGTCATCAAGGGGGGGGGGGGGAAGGTGTAGAGCGAAACTTGATAAAAATTCAAATTTAAGATTCAAAATAGAAGTCAAATTCGAATTTCGTACAAATTCAGAAATCAAAATTATTCGGAGTAACGCAGCGAACATTTAAACTTCTCTTTCAATCGTCTATACGATCCCAAGAAGTAGGGGAAGCCATCAACCTCGAGCCAAA